>CAUYTI010016448.1:0-27372 GCA_963575145.1 Galago senegalensis | reverse complement strand
ATGTCATTTTCTAAGTTACTGCTTTAAAATGTCCACATTCTACTCTTATAAATTTTCACCTTTACCCCTATAAGACAAACCTCATAAGTGATCCCTCAAAACCCCCTCCCTCCTCCCATTCCCCCCCCCCGTTTTTTTTTTTTCAAGTGATTCTGTTGCTTCATCCTCCCTAATAGCTGGGACTACAGGCACCTGCACAACACCTGGCTAATTTTAGAGATTGGTTCTCACTCTAGCTCAGGTTGGTCTCCAACTCATGAGCTCAGGTGATCTGCCTACCTCAACCTCCCCAAGTGCTGGGATTATAGGTGTGAGCCACTGCACCCAACTATTTAACTGTATTATACTTAGTACTTCACTTTCTGTTATCCTTGGGTTTATTAATTCCCATTATTATTCAGAGAGGTGATAACTCTCATAGGTTTTTTGCTGCCTTCCTCCTCCTACCTCTGAACTTCTAGAATAAGAATTCCAAATTTTTATTTAAGTACCAGTCCTTGGTTTCACAAGAGAAATACTGTCCATTCTAACTAAAATCATGATTTAAAATTTTGTAGCAGGGCACAGTGATGTGTGTCTTTAGTTCCAGCTACTCTGGAGGTTAAGGCAGGAGGATCACTTGAACCTAGGACTTTGAGACCAGCCGGACCAGGCAGTAAATTATGTTCTCAAAAAAATTTTTTTTGTCATATTTTTGTCTAACTGATTTGCATACAATCTGTATTATAAACTCACAGCATTAGGGTTTAGGGAGTACTGTATTTTAGACTAATGCAGTGACTTTAGTTTGTGTAATAGATTACATATGTTAATCTTCCTACTTTCAGAATTAAAATCCCACCTCTCTCCTCCAAGATGTGGCATTTAGGTCTGTAGGTGAGAGGCGTGGACGGAAAGTATATGCAATTTTTATTTTCTTCTTCTGATCTAATGAGCAGTGTTTCTAGTCTTCTTGGTCTCCAAGCATTTGGTTCCCATTTAGTGCCTTCACAGATTGTTTCTAGACAGTGGTGTTCTAGATCCAGCTTGTATTGGCTCACGAGAGTCAATTGTATACATCTCTTCTCAACTCCATATTTTGTCATTTTGGCTTGTCACTTTTGTAGTATTACAGGGTGTATTTATATCCTGGAAATTGGCAAATGCTATAAATCAGAGCTGTTTCTCTTGCAAAGTTGATTGTTAAGTATTTACAAACATACCACTGACTCCAGATGACAAGAGTGGAATTTACTCTGTACATAGTCCCCTTCCACTTTGGCTGTGGGCCTGGTTATATAACTTTCTTTAGCCAGTTTGACATTAACAAATATGATGGTAGCACATTCTTGTTAAACCCTGCATAATGGGGCTAATTCTCTGTGAAACCATCATGCAATGAGGAAGCCCAAGTCACATGAAGAACCCACATGGATAAGAACTGAGGAACACAGCTGGGAGTTGGAATGGGGCCTCAGACATATGAACCCAAGTAACCCCAGCAGGGCCCTCTCTGTTTCACCACCTCAGCAGAGATCCCAGACACTTCAAAATAGGGATGAGATGTTCCTGAATCCCCCATTTTACCCTACCTGAATGTCTAATGCACAGAATTGTGATAACATAAGCTACTAAAGTTTAGTATAGTTTCTTACCCATCAAAGAAACACTTGAAAGAAAAGAATTAGTTTCTCAGCTTACTCAAAGTCTTGTGGCTCTCGGTAGTTCACTCAGCCTCCTCTCATATTTTGTTCACATTATGTATGTGTCTGAGAATCTTCAATAACTTCCATTTGGTAGTTGTCATAGGCAGGTCACAGCATTTCTCTTTATCTGGATTACTGGCACTTGATTCTTTGGTCATTTATGTTCTAAGAACCAGGAAAGCCTTAGAGAAACTAACCTCTGCTCCTTTGAGATTTGGCTACTCTAATTTTTAGATATCTTTGGTTCCCTACACAACAGTTGATGTAGGAACAAACTAGAAGGCAATCTCTTTCCAGCATTCCTAGAGTAATTTGGGTATAAAATTTCTTGACGCCTCTTTGATTTTAAGGCTCCATGTAATTTCTGGGCTAAGTTTAAAAAACATAATGACAAAATATATGACTAAGGAATCTATGCTCTTCCAAATGAAAACAATTTTATCACAGTACATTCAAACATTTTTTATAATCTGATTGAATGATAATGTAAATTATTGTGCTAGTTATACTGAGAAGTGTATTCTACAGTAAATTGCATTTGACATATAGTTGATCTTCTACTGACTTAATGAATCATTCAGCGACCAAATGGTTGGGCCCATTATCTTACTTTGATGCTAAGAATCAGATTTTAATTCCTTCCATGGATAAAATTGGGTTAGATGTGAGTTTGATAGCTATTTCAAATCTAGCATTATGAATTAGAAATATTGGACATGATTATTAAATAAGAATATTGAAATTGAACTACCTTTTTCCATTCTTCAGTTTCATGTTTTTAAGGTATATTAAAAAAAAATCTTTGAAAAGTAAGGATGTCTGATTTCTAAGAACCTTTGAGGAACTATAACAGGGAACGTATATAACAAACGCAAACATTGTAAACTAATTATTTGTACCCTCATATTAAGATGAAATTAGAAAAAAAGAACCTTGAAAAATCTCAGAAACTTAAGAAACTATTTTTATTTGTTGTTATTACTATTTTAACCTTTGGGTGGAGAGTTAATGATACCCTACTGTGGTTTTTAAGTTGCTTTACCCTGATGATTAATAAAGTCAAACATATTTTTACATGCTTACTGGACATTTGGATATCTTTCTTTGTGAAGTGTCCATTCAAACCTTTTCTTTCTCTTTAACTGTCTATATATAAGCTGATTTATAAAACTCTACATATTTTAGAGAAAAGTCCTTTGTCTGATGAATGTACTGCAAAATACAGTACATTTTCTTCCTGAAGTTTACCTTTCCCTCTTTATGGTACATAAGGATGACTATTGACTTATATTAATCTTGATAAAATCAAATTTATCAATTTTTTATGGTTTTTACATCATTATTCTGTTTGAAAATCACTTCATATTCCAAAGACATAAGTACATTTGCCTATGCTTTCTCCTAAAATTTTCATTTTTTACCTTTCCCATTTATATATACAGTCCATCTGTAATAAACTATTTTGTGGGATGAAGTAGGGATCAAGATTTATTCATTTTTGACAAGGATATCCAGTTCATTTAGTATCATTTACTGGAAAGGCTTCATTTATCCCGCTCCTCCTCAGTGCCCCTTCTGTCATAAATCACTACCATACACATGTGGCTCTCTGGACTCTTATTTCCTTCAGACTTCATTTGGTCTCTTTACACCAGTGTCACACAGTCACAGTCTAAATGTAATGGGCCTTGATATCTAATAGTGTACTTTCCAGGTTTCTGTGTTATTTTAATTTTAATTGCCACATTATAATTGTACATGTTTGTGAGTTACAATGCGGTGTTTTGCATGACTGTGTAATGAACAAATCAACTCGGGGCAGTGGGAATGAAGAGGGATGGAGAGATTGGACAAGGGGTACAAAGTTAGTTAGGAGAAAGAAGTTCTGATGTTCTTCTGCACAGTTGCAATATTATACTGTGTTTCCCCGAAAACAAGTATAAGAAAACACACGAGGGTTTATTTTCAGGGGGTGTCTCTGCACCGAAGTGCATGACTAGGTCTTATTATCAGGGTGGGGCTTATATTTAACAAATGCATAGAAATCCTGGTAGGGGTTATTTGGGGATAGATCTTATTTTCGGGGAAACATGGTAATAATAATTACTATTATTATAATTAATAAAGTGTATTGTATGTTTTAGAACAGCTAGGAGAGAGGTTTTTGAATATTCTCACCATATATATATAACACAAATTTTTGTTTGTTTGTTTTTTGGAGAGAGTCTCACTGTGACCCTTGGTAGAGTGTCATGGAATCATAACTCACAGCAACCTCAAACTCCTGGGTTCAAGGAATCCTCTTGCCTCAGCCTTACAAGTAACTGGGCCTACAGGAATCCACCACAACACCCAGCTAATTTCTCTATTTTTAGTAGAGATGGAGTTTTGCTCTTGCTCAGGCTGGTCTTCAACACCTGAGCTCAAGCAATCCCCCTGCCTTGGCTTCCCATAGCGCTAAGATTATAGGTGTGAGCCACCACACCCAGCCAGTATATTTTTTAACTAACAGTGCTTAGCTATATTAAATTGAACTCTTTCTTTAATGAATAGATTATCCATTTTGTTTTGTGATTTTTCTATTGTGGAATTTATATTTCTCACTGGTTTGTAAAAGCTTTTGATTTAACATGCATGTTATTCATGCTACAACTAGAATATACAATTTGTGCTTTCTCTATTACTTTTGCTTGGATTTTAAAATACAGAATTCTTTGGTTTTTAATTCATAAAAACAATATATTTCCTCAGTGTTGTATTTGGAAACATAAATATTTTATATGTGGAGAAGCCTCTTCTACTATGAAATGGTAAAACTATTTCATCTAGGTCTATATATCTGTATTATTTACAAAAAAACAATTTATCTGAAAATTATTCTGTAAATTTCATAAGGTAGAAAACTAAATTCATCATTTTCTTCTAAATAGGGAAATCCCATAATAACTTTTGCATAATAGTTTCTTTCTTTATCATCTGGCCAAAGTTATGTGCCATATCAAAAATATACATGAATGTCAATTTCTAGGGTCTGAATTCTGGTTTATATATTTGACTCTATATTTCTGTTAATTACATACTGTTTTAATTACCAGAGCTTTACTGTATGGTTAAATATACAGTATTGCAATACTAACATTGCTACGGGCTAAGTTTTGCACTTCCCTAACTCATGCTGAAATAGCCAAGACTTCAGAATGTAACTATTTTTGGAGATCAGATCTTTACAGAAATAATTAAGTTATAATTAAGTCATTGGGGGTGATTATTAATTCACTGTGAATAGTGTCCTTACAAGAAATGGAAATTAACACACAGGCACACAGAGGAAGGACCATGTAAAGACACAGAGAAAAGACAGACATCTACAAGCAAAGGACAGTGGTGTTGGAGGAAACTAACTCTGCCAGCACCTCGATGATCTCCAGAACTATGAGACAAAAATTTCTGTTATTTAAGCCCCGAGTCTGTGGTATTTTGTTACAGCAGCTCTATAAGGGAATACAGTGCCATCATCATTGGTTCTTGTTTGATAAGTTCTTGCAAATGTATTTTTCAAGATGTACTTTAGGATTACTCTGATACATTGATTTTTAATGTAATTATCTGTAACCTCTCAATATATTTGCCTTATATTTTGGTCACTGTGTCACTGGGCTTTTTATATCATTTCTTTTTATTAATTTACTTTTATTTAAAATGTTCAATCTTAACTTTCAAGGATACTTTAATACACCTATTTTTAAAAAGAAGATAAGGGCATAATAACAAAATAACGGTGAACAAAAAATAGTTTGAGAATAGTAGACAAAAATGTGTTTATCCAAGGTCATTAATATGGTAATGGCTGAGAAGTAGCCCCTCAGGTAATCTGAATAGGAACCAAACAACTAGAGTGGTACTTCTCAAACTTTAATGTATATATACATGTCATTAATCAGTAGCTCTGGAGTGGGGTTTGTGACTCTTCATCTTTAACATGTTTTCAGGTGATACTACTGCTGCTGGTCTGTGGGTTGCATTTGGAGTTGTAAAGGGCTAGAATAGCTGTGCCTTCATGTTCTCCTACCCTTCTGGGCCTGCTATCGTGCAGACGGCTTTCTGATACTTGGCTCGCATTCACAAATTCACTTCATTACATAGTATATCTTACTCGTAGACTCTCCTTGTGGGCTTGCAACTACTCTGCATTTTGGCCTAATCTTACTTGCTTGAACCATCATTGAAAGGTTTTTTTTAACTTTTCCAACACAGATTAAACTATTATGTCAACCAGAATAGGTTTGATAATGTACTCTGGCCCTCCCTCAGAGGGATATAACAATATCCCTCATTGCCAGTCCTCTTCAATGAAACCAGAAAACACTTTATGTTTATTTCCAAAAACAATTGGACAGAACATATGGAAAGCCTGATATCCATTTCTGTATTTTAAAATAGATTCCTCTTTTTTTTTTTTTAAGGTGGAAGTCTGTATATTGCATTTAATTTAGAGAAAAATGTCAAAGTCCTTGGAAAATGAAAAATGTTAGATACTTCAGTAGAAATAAACAATATTACTCTAATAGTGAGCTTCATAACTTCCATCCTATAGTTATGTTATCATTGTGTAAGATTTTCCTAACATTTTGGTTACCTGTCAAAACTAGCTTAAAAAATTCATTGAATTAATATGCTAGTTGGCAAGGAAATATAAGTTTCATGGCAAATAAGTAAGAATTTTTTTTTTTTTTTTGAGACAGAGTCTCACTCTGTTGCCCTGAGTAGAGCGTCCTGGTGTCACTGTAGCTCACAGAAACCTCAAAATCATGAGCTTGAGCAATCCTCTTGCCTCAGCCTCCCAAATAGCTGGGACTACAGGCGTGCACTACACCTGGCTAGTTTTTTCTATTTTTAGTAGAGATGGGGTCTCACTATTGCTCAGGCTGGTATTGAACTCCTGAGCTCAAGCAATCCACCTACCTTTGCCTCTAGGATTGCTGGAATTACTACTACGAACCACTCCACCCAGCCTAGAATATCTTTTGAAATAAATACTTACTTAAATGCATCACCAACTTCTTGGACTTTTTTAATCTGAATCTTTATGAAGAATATAATTAAAAATAATAACTTCCTGATAGTTTAACTCATTAGTTTTTTTTTGTACAAAACAAAATTATTTTTTGTTTATAAAAGATAATATTCATTTGACAATTAACGATTCAGGCTATTTTGTCAAAGATAAACCAGATGTTCAATGTGATGGCTTTTTTTTTTATCATTTCAATTAGGATGGGTAGATAAAAATGGCATGTATTCATAGTGTACACATGATTTTTTTCTATATGCATATGATGTATAATAATAAAATTGGGCAACAGGGTATCTATCACTTACAGCATTTATCATTTCTTTGTGACAGGAACATTCTAATTCTTTGCTCAGTTATTTTAAAGTATACCATAAATTGCTGTTGATTATAGTCATTTTGTTATGCTACAAACAATTGTTCATTCCATCTAATAACCTAACTGTATTTTCTCATCCACTAACCATCCTCACTTTATGCCCTTTTCCTTGCTACTGTTCTCAGTCTCTGGTAATGATACTGTTTATTGCTATGAGATCTAATATTTTAATATTTAGGACCTAAACATGAATTTAGAACATGGGGGATTTGTCTTTTTGTGCTTCCATCAATGTCATTGCAAATGATAGGATTCCATTATTTTTATGGCTGAATAATATTCCACTGTGTCTATATACCACAATTTCTTTATCTATTCATCCACTGATGGACACTTAGGTTGATTATAAACATTGGCTAGTGTAAATAATGCTACAATAAACATGGGAGTGAAGATATCTATTTTGATATAATTATTTCCTTTCTTTCTGATATATACTGAATGGAGGTATTGCTGGGTCATATGGCATTTCTGCTTTCAGTTTTATGAAGAACTTTCATATTGTTTTCCATGGTGGCTATACTAATTTTCATTCCTACCAACAGTGTACAAGGGGTTGCTTTTCTCTATATCCTTGCCAGAATTTGTTATTGTCTGTCTTTTTGACAAAAGCCATTTTAAATGGGGTAAGATGATATCTTATTGTAGCTTTGGTTTGGATTTCTCTGATGATTAATGATGCTGAGCATTCTTTAGTCTCTTAGTCATTTGTATTTCTTCTTTTGAGAACACTTTATTCAGATTTTGCTCATGGTGATTGGATTATTTGATTTTTTTTCTTTTGAGGTTTTGGAATTTTCTATAAGCATGTGTAGTCTACTTATTAATAGCCTTGATAGATGAGTATTTAGAAAATATTTTATCCCATTATGTGGACTGTCTCTTCACTTTGTTGATTGTATCCTTTGCTATGTGGAAGGTTTTTAGCTTGATGTGGTCCCATTTGTCCAATTTTGCTTTGGTTGCCTATACTTTGGGAACATTATTCAAGAAGCCTTTGTCCAAACCAATGTCCTGAAGTATTTCTACAATGTTTTCTTTAGTGTTTTATAGTTTCACATCTCAGGTTTATGCCCACAATCCATTTTTATTTGATTTTTATATATGGCAAAGGAGAAGACTCTAGTTCATTCTTCTGCATTTGGACATCCAGTTTACTCAGCACCATTTATTGGAGTAACTGTTCTTAGTTTGATATATGTTCTTGGCACATTTGTCAAAAGTAAGTTCACTATAGATGTGTGGACTTTTTTCTGAGTTTACTATCCCATTCCATTGGTCTATATGTCTGTTTTCATGCCAGTGTCTTGCTGTTTTGGTTACTACAACTCTGTAGTATAATTCAAAACCATGTAATTTGATTCCTCCATTTTGTTATTTTTTCCCTCTTTGCCTATTCTGGGACTTTTGTGGTTCCATATAAATTTGAGAATTATTTCTTCTGTGGAGAAAGTCATTGATATTTTGATGGAGATTGCACTTAATCTGTAGGTTGTAGTACAACCATTTAAAATATACTGTAGAACCACTACAGTTGAATACCTTCCCACATTAATCACCTCCTTACATTGACCTAATTTTCATAGACATGCACCACATGTACTCAATGGAATGTACTTATGTTGACCACCTTTGTATGTTGACCAATTTGTTAAAGTCCCTTGGGAGGTCAACTAGTAGAGGTTCTACTTTATTGATTCTTCTAATGAAGTGGTTCTCAACCTTCCTAATGCCATGACCCTTTAATATAGTTCCTCATGTTGTGGTGACCCCCAACCATAAAATTATTTTTGTTGCTACTTTATAACTGTAATTTTGCTACTGTTATGAATTGTAATGTAAATATATGATATGCAGGATAGTCTTAGGTGACCCCTGTTAAAGAGTCATTCAACACCTAAAGGGGTGGAATCCATAGGTTGAGAACCGCTGTTCTAATGCATGAGCATAAAATATCTTTTCATTTTTTTATATCCTCTTAACTTTTTTCATCGATGTTTTATAGCTTTCATTATAGAGATATTTTACTTTCTTGGTTAAGTTTATTCACAGGTATTTTATTTTATTTGTTGCTATTATAAATGGAATTACTCTTGGTTTCTTGTTAAAATTGTTTGGTGTTGGCATACAGAAATACTGATTTTTGTATGTTGATTTTTGTATCCTTCAACTTTACAAAAATTTTTTTATTCTAATAATTATTTGTAGAGTATTTAGGTTTCTCTAGTTACAAAATTATATTGTCTGGAAGTAAAAATAATTGGACTTTTTTCTTTGGATGTACTTTATTTCTTTCTCTTGTCTTATTGCTCTAACCAGAACTTCCAGTACTATGTTGCATAATAGTGGTAAAAATGGGTATTTTTCTGTTCTTCCAGATCTTAAAAGAAAGACTTTCAGTTTTTTCTCATTCAGTATGATGTTAGCTGTGGGTCTGTTATACACGATTTTTATCATGTTGATGTATGTTCTTTATATGGTCGGTTTTCGGAGAGTTGTTTCATTCATGAAAGGAGGATGAATTTTATCAAAAATGTTTTCAGCATGAATTGAAATGATCATATGGATTTTGTCCTTTGTTTTATTGATAGTATGCATCAAATTTATTTAATTTGTTTCTGTTGAACCATCCTTGCATTACTGGGATGAATCTCAGTTTAATAAAAATGGATAATAATTTTAAAGTGCTGTTGAATTCTGTCTGCTAATATTTAGTTGAGGATTTTTTCATCTGTGTACATTAGAGATATTGACCTACAGTTGTTGTTGAATCATGATTTAGTTTTGGTATCAAAACTTAGAGAATGAATTTGCAAGTACTCTCTCATCTTTGATTTTTTGGAATAGTTTAAATAGAGTTTGTATTAGTTCTGTGAATATTTAGTAGAATTCAGCAGTGAAGCCATTAGGTCCTGGGCTTTTCTGTGATAGGAGATTATTATTATTATTGCTTCTATCTCATTACTTGCTACTGGTTTATTTAGGCTTTGGATTTCTTCCTAGTTCAATCTTATTAGGTTGTATGTGTCTAGGTATTTACCCATTTCTTCTAGGTTTTCTAATTTATTGATCTATCATTGCTTATAGTAGTTGCTAATGACCCTTGAATTTCTGCAGTATCTGTTATAATATCTACCTTTTCATCTCTGATTTTACTTATTTGCATCTTTTTTTTTTCTTAGTCATTCTGGTTAATGATATGTCAGTATTTTGTTTATCTTTTGAAAAGAGAAACTTTTAATTAATTTTTTATATTTCTTGATTCTAATTTCATTTCTTTGTACTCTGATATTTATTATTTCTTTTCTTTCACTAATTTGGGGTTTGTGTTGTGCTTATTCTTCTAGTTCTTTAAAATTATCATTAGGTTGTTTAAGAAAAGCCTTTTTTAAATAGACTTTTGCTATTTTTTTTATAGACACTTATTGCTATAAAGTTTCCTCTTATTACTTTTACTGTATCCAGTAGGTTCAGGTGTGTTGCATTTTCATTTTTTTGAGAAAGTTTTAAATTTTATTATTTACCTCATCAGTGATTTACTTGTCACACAGAAGCATATTATTTAAATACATTTTTTGTAGCCTAACTTATGATCTATCTCTGAGAATGATCCATAGCTGAAGAAAACATTTATTCTGTAGCTATTGGATGAAATTTTCTGTAAATATTTATTATATCCATTGGTCAGTAGTTCAGATTAAGTCTAATGTTTCACTTTTGATTTTCTGTCTGGATTATCTGGCCAGTGCGAAAAATAGTGTTGAGCTCTCCAACTGTTATTGTATTGTAGTCTATTCTTTTAGTTCTGATAATATTTGCTTTGTATGTCTGTCTTGGTGCTCCAGTATTAGGTACATATGTATTCAGATTGTTATATTCTCTAGCTGAATTGACCCCTTTATAATCTGATAACTTTTGTTTCGACCTGGGCAGGGATGGATTGTGACTAAGAGACCAAGTGAGAAAGTGGCCGAAGAGAATAAACCAGTTTTTTTTTTTTGTTGTTTTTTTTTTTTACTAATTCAGACCACTATTCTAATCAGAATTAGAGCCAAGGAACTGGAAGACAGAAGTGCTCCCTCTTTAATAGCATCCAAATTGAAATATATAGAACAATCTCTCTTAGGACCAGTTAAAAATTACCTAATAAAAGGACACAATAGGGAAATTTGTCCCAGTTTTCCTCTCCTAAATAATTTCAGGCACATATATGGATTATATGATATTCATTATGTGAGTGAGGTTAGATAAATCAACATTTCTTTCTGACTGTAAAATTCCACCTGAGCTGTTGTCAGAAGTCCAGCTGTACACACACTTTAGGTGGTGTTGAAGTTACTAATCATGAACTCATGTCACATGTAAGTATACAGTGATTATCCAGCTTTTTTGCTAAGCAAAAGTTCTACTTGGGAGCCTATTTCTCTTTTATAGTCAAAACCAGCTGCATAAGTTGAGGGGACTATGTAATTATGAAAACACAGGGCTCTTTGCTATATATACATTAAGAAGTATAAGACAGTGACAGCAGAGTATTAAACCATACATAGGGCCCTTCTGAGTACAGGGCACAAGTTACATATTTATAAAGCCAGCAAGCCATCCTGAGACTCAGAAAGAAAAGAGAAAAGCTACAGAGAAAATTTATATCTTCTTAAATAATATATAAACAATCATAAAAACAGACATTGATATGAAATATGGACAATAATGTTAATTATAGTGAGGTCTTATACAGAAATGAGGAGCGTGTTATTGAACAATGGATAAAGGGCACTCATTGTTATAAAATGGCAAAGGAGCTGGATGACTTGTTTTCATGTTCTAGTGTTTTATGGGAAGTAGAACTTGCAAGCAATGAAACTGGATTTTGAGCTTAGAAGATTTGAAGCATTGAAGGAGTGACTTTGTTCCTTATGACTGCTTGTAATAAGATGTGAGAAGAGAGAAATGAATTAGAGCAGGAATTATTAAATAAAAAGGGTTTAGAAATTTCTCTACCTGTCCATATTATAAAACTTGAGAAAGCATATTTGGCAGAGAACACCAAGAGTGCAGCTAAACAACTATTAAAAAAATTAGTGTGAGTCTGAACCATGAACTTAATCATGTATCTCTTCTGGAAGAGAGCTGTCAGCAGAATCAGACCATGCTGGTACACTGAACACAAACTTCCATCCTACAGAACTGTATTTTTCTGTCATTTAAGACCCTCAGTGTATTATACTTTTTATGCTAGCTAGAGCTAGGACAGTTTGTATTGCTTTTTTGTGGTGCACTAATTTCTGATTTCTATGATGGAAACAAGAAAACATTGCATATGACATTTCCCAGAACCGTACATAAATCTTTTTGCATTTTTGTGGGTACTCCGGAAACCCTGAGAGAATTGGGCTTTAAAAATTTTGCAAATATACACTGGTGAGAGAAAACTTTCCCTAATTCTTCTCTCCCGACTTTCAAGAAAGAATCCTGCTTCTTTGACATTGAGACTAAAATTGCTTTCTTTAAGGCTTTTTAAAAAAATACACATATTGAACACAGCATGGTATTTGCTTCTAATTGACATCATTCAATGTTGTATGCTGACGACCCTCCTGTTATAGCTGTATGTTAATTTTGATTAGATAAAAGGGGGCTCTGTGAGTTTTGACTTCCTGTCAGTACAGTCAAATGTGAGCTGTGGGAATGAAAGAAAGTGCTATTTTTAAAACCATTGTTAAAAATGTACTACTTACAAATTATTTAGAAAGTAAGTTATGATTTAGTTAAATGATTACAAATGTCTTTAGTAGATACAGAGCCTGAGCTGGGCACCTACTTAATATTCTGCTCCTTTTTGTTTTAGGAACAATACCATTCCACAATTTGATTTTTTAGCTGCCCCATTTTTATGGATTAAATTGGGCCTTTCCCCTCAAATTCATATGTTCAATCCTTATCCCCTAATGTGACTGTATTTAGAGATATGACCTTTAAGGAGTTAATTAAGGTTAAATTAGGTCATCAAATGCAGCCTAATTTAATAGGTCTGGTGTCCTTATATGAAGAAGAGTAAAGAGAAATGATCTTCTTCTCTCATTTTGTGTACCCATAGAAGAAAGGCCAAATGAGGAAATAGAGGAGGTCTACAAGCCAGGAAAAGAAATCTCACTAAAAGCCAACCCAAAAGCATTCAAATTTGGGATTTTTAGCATACAAAACTGTGCAAATAAGGAGTTTCCTTGTTTAAGCTGCCTAGTTTGTGATATTTTGTTATGGCAGCCCTACCAGAGGAATATACTTATTGTTCACATTTTATTAACTTAGGAATGATCCTTTCTTTTAGAAACAAGCATGAAAACTTGGGTGTAAAAGCAAATTAATATGGAAAAAAATGAGAAGCTTGGTTTGTTCTTAAACCTTCATTTCTGTTTACTACCCACCAGACTGGAGTGAGACCAACAGAATTTGCTATGGTTGCACACGTAGTCAGGTTGAATTTTGCCCTTGAACTAAAATATTCCTCATCCTCCTGTCTCACCATGTATAGAGAATTAACCAAAATTTATATTAAAAAGTATCTAATACAGTCAGACTATACATATATGAATTCCCCTAATTTTTTCAAATATATTTTTAATTGATTTTCACATTGAAATAATCATTTCTTATTTATTTGCCCATGTCTCACCCCTAAAAGAACCATACACACAGACACCATACACATACACACTCACTTACACTTAAAACCTTTTTAGGGCCACAATAACGTTCTCTTTTTCTTAATAGTCATACACCTATTACAGTACTTGCCACATAAGATCTTTCTAATATATATTTGAATAATGGTGAATAAATCATTAAATCATGCTCCAATGAAATCTCCTAGAGACACTTCAAAGCCTGTGACCTCCATGAAACATCCAGCAATGCAGTGGAGTGAGTTGAACGCAAATAATTTGCTGGGGCCACTGGGACATATGTTATAGCTTCTGCTATCAGTCCTACTATACCCAATGCTTATGCTGAAAAGTGGTCACTAGAAACTCCCTGAATATCACCTTGCCAAAGCCTGTAATTGAAATATGCTGTAGCATGTTTTAATAGTAAATACATGTCGTTTGATCAGTAATGATCTTAGGTTAAACACTTTAGCCTGCCAAGTAAAGTCCTTATCAGAGAAAGTCTCCTATTCTTCCCAAAAGATTTATGAGACGAATATATACTACAATAAATGTCCATTCTAGGTTCTTCTTTCTTTCTCTTTTTCTCTATCTTTCTCGATCTTGTTCTCTTAAATAGAAAATTCTCAGGATGTTTTCAAAGGAAATAATTTAGTTTCATGTAGCCAGAATGGTATTGTTATATTAGTGGCAAATTATATTAAAACTAGGGCATCAGTTTTCTTTTTCTTCTTTCCTGTGTGACTGTAATGCACAAGTAATCTGTGTATGTTTTCTTTGCTTCAGTGGAACAAAAGCTTAGGATCATGTAGGGTTGCCCTCCATGCAACAAAGATGTACTCTTTTTAATTCTGTTTCATATATGTAATATGGTCTTAAATTTTTGATAAAGGATATGTTGAATATAGAATTAAATGATAGTGAATGTTTTGTATATATAGAATCTCTTTCTCTGAATAGAAAATGGAGTGATTACTCAAAGAAATTAATGTCTTATAGAGCACCTGTTCTAGGCCCTGTAGTAGACTGTTTTTATATAGGAAATCATTTAATCCTCAAACATCAAACATGGCAGGTTTGGAACGACTATCTGAATTTTATGGATAAGAGACTAACCGGTAAGGTAGTATATACATTATCATCCAGGAAGGAAGTGATAGAGTTGGGATTAACATGCAGGTATTTCTGTTATTCTTTTCAATCCAAATACATAAAAGAAGTATTTTAAGGACAGATGAGACAATGAGGAGTTTTTGATATATTACGTGTTATAATGTTTTTATTTCTGATGAATTTCTCTCCTTTGCCATATCCCATTAAAAAATAGAATTTTAATGGATTATGGTCATAAGCTTTCCATTCACTGGATATGTTTTAAATTTTGTACCAAGCAAATGGATTCTTTACATGTATTAGCTTATGTGATTCTCCGAAGAAATAAAATAAGTGCTATTATTTATATTTTACAGATGAGGTTAAGTGCAACTCAGAGAAGCTTGTTAACTTGCTCCAGGTCAGATAAATTTAAGTGGCAAAAAGTCACAATTCAAACCAGGTCTCTCATTCCAGAGACACATTCTTAACCACCATCCTCTTCTATAAGACATATTCAGATATCACTTCGAAAGTAGTTTTTATAGGATTTATCAGACCTAGTACTAGCTCCGAAAATAGAGGTAAGGAGGGACTGGGGCTGGAGATAGAGGTGATATGGTGGTGTGTTTCTACTAAGCATGCAAAATGGCAAGAGCCTCAGAATACAGTCTGTACAACGGAATATATACCATAGTAAAGGAGGGGCTTCGAGCTCTAGACTATAGACTGGCAAAGCTATAGGGCTATATTAGCTCTTAAAAGTTGGGAAATCCATTCTGAGTTATCATCAGAAATTTCAAAACATTGCTGTTGTCCTCATTCTTGCTTTCAGAGAGAAATGTTTTTGGTTTGCATCAATGAGCACAGAGTAATTTTTTATTTTTTGAAATTATTTTACAGGGTCATGTTACTAGCATCTTGACATATTTTAACTTTTGGTAGGCAGCTAGCTATCTGCACAGAGACACTTGCCAAGGATAAGCTCTGCTTTGTTGCTAAACCATTAGCACACATGTGAAGGCTTTGGGGGGTGATTTTCTACCACTTCCTCCCTTCTATCCCCTCTCAAGTATTATTGCCATGATTATTTTACTTAAGGTTTGGCAGTCATCTTGTCTTGTTTTTGTTCTTAAATCTAAACTTCAGAGTAGGGCTGTCCAATATAGTAACTTGAAAGATAAATTAATTACTATTATATAAAACTAAAAATTCAGTTTCTCAGTTTACTAGGCATGTTTAATGTGTTTAATAGTAATAGATGGCTAGTTGCTACCACGTTGAATGTTGCAGCCATGAACTATTTTTTGTTATGGCTAAAAGTTCTGCTAGATAGCATTGCTTTGGAGCTTTGATTTCCTAGAGAGGAAATCTCTTAATGAATATCATAGTGGGTTGTATTAATTTATATGATATATCTTGCCTGTCCTTTGAATGTCTCTCCACTGCAGCAGTTCTCAACCTGTCACGACCCACAGGAACTATATTAAAGGGACATGGCATTAGGAAGGACCACTGCTCCACTGGGTCCCCCTACACATGGCATTCCTCATAGAAATAATGAGGAATACCATGTGCCAATGCCTTAGTGCCAGCACCACCAAGCATAAATAGATGACTTGCTTTTCCCAGTGAATTATGAGCATAAGTGATTTGTGTAAGTTGGATGAGGAAGCTTTAATGGCCAGTGGTTACCTCACCAAGATATCTTTTTCCTCTGTCATGAGACCAGCAGTGTTTAAAAATGAGGCTGCTCGTAAGACCCTGAATGAGGGTGATGTGCAGCAGAGCTGAACGCATCCATAACTGTATTTAATGTGAAATAACCTTTCATTGCTGCAATTACTACTTTGTATATCATTTATTATCACATGATAATGCAACTTAAATTGACTGATACAAATAGGACAACCTTTCAATATTCTGGAGATACAACCAAGGATGCTAAGTAATGTTCATCAGTGATGCTTTACACAGTCTGGGCTGGAAGCCAATGTAACAGGAACAGACCATACAAATGACACAGTTAACAATGAAGTTCACATATCCTCCAGAGAACAAAAGGTTTGCCCCTAGGTGAATTGGTTAAACCATGTGATAAAACAAGAGCTGGTATTTTTGAATTTCATCCTATTATCAAGTGTCCGGAATCTGAGTGGTTTTATCCCTAGGGTGTGAACAGCTCTTAAATGAAGAGTCCTTTGTGTGAAAGGATGTGCTTTCTGCAGTCAAGTAACTCTTTTCTTTTTACACTAATAGCTTCTCTGGTGCCTACACTGGGGACATTTCTTTTTTTTTTTATTCCCAGGGTATTTTTTTCTTCTATTCCAATACTACCTTTATATTTTGCAATTACAGCAGTAGAGCAATAATAAATTTGAATACAAAATCATAGATTAAAAGAATTGGGAATAAAGCATGTAAGCATGTAATGTGAGGAGGAAATGTGGGAGATGGGGAGTGAGGGGCTCACATTTTCACTTTAATATTGTGTTTTAGTTTTAGTTTATTTTTTATATTTGAATTCTGATATTGATTGAAAGAAGAAAAATTGAAAATCATCATTTCTTTCAATTATATCCTTGCTACTCATGGTGAGTAAAGTAGTGTTCAAACAAAGTAAACCATGGAGAGTTAGACACACATTTCACTCTCTTGCATGTCTTGGTTAGTAGCATTTTGAGATCAACAATGATACATCTCTCTAAACATGAATTCTGGACGTAAAATAGCCCTAATAAGGGACCATTATCCCATGTGATTGAAAGGCACTGGTCCAAGGATAAGATGTCCTGGCACTGATTCTAACAACATATAAGGATTAAGGTAATAGATTTCTCGATATGGCCTCTGCGCTACTAACTTCAAAGTGAATGCTTTGTCTAGGTGAGATTTGGGACTCTAACTCGTGAGTGAAATTAAAAAAAAAATCACCTACACATTGTTTAAGTATTACATGCCCAGGTACAAAGAAAAATGTATGTATGACTTTACCCAGAAACTGTAAAAGTTAATTGATGTATTTGACCAATGTTTCTTTATACTATTAAAAATAAAAATATTAGTCTGAACTACATTGTTTTAAGTTCAGGTTTTAGTTGTTATCCCCATAGAAATCCCCAAGAAAATGACTCAAAAGTATAGTTAAAGAAAAAATAAGACAATTAAAATGGGGCTTTAGAATATATCTGCTTAACAGAAGGTAATGATGTAGGGATAGAGAAATAAAGGCATAGGATATAAATGAAAACAAATAGGAAATGGTAACAGTAAGTACTGCCTTGTAAGAATGGATAAAACAGTCTTTGAAAATGAAGAAATTAGCAAGATGGATACAAAAAATATGATCCAAATATATTCAATCAATTATAAACACACATTATATTTAAATACATCAACAGGTTAAAAGTAAAAGGTTTTGTGAAAATAGCAACACAAAGGGAATTGTGGTCACTATAATAATATCAAACAAAATCAACTTTAAAGGCAAAAGCACTATTAGGAAGAAAAGAGATTTTTGATGTTAAAAAGGATTAGGCAAAAAAGGAAGATGTGACAATTATAAATGTATATGCACCTAAAAATAGAGCTCCAGATATATGAAGCAAACCTGACAGAACTGAAGGAAGGAAAAGATAGTTCATCAATAATAGTTGGAGATTTCTGTACTTCACTTTCAATAATAAGTAGAAATACTGGGCATATGAATAAAATAAATGGGGAAATAGAAGACTTGAACAGCACAATATGCCAAGTGCATCTCACAGATACCCATAGAACAATGCTCCTAAGAACAGCAGAGTATACATTTATTTTGCGTAAGAGAAGATGAAATCAGTGGCTCATTTTTTCAAGTGTACAGGGATCATTATGCAGGTTAGTCCATACACTGGGCCATAAAAGAAGCCTTAATAAATTTGAAACCATTTCAAATAAAATAATTATATAAAATATTTTCTCTTAGCATAATGATATTAAATTAGAAATCAATAACTGACACGTTTGGGATTTGGGTATTGAAAACCAAATGGGGAATTCCATGTTATTCAAATGGTCCATAGGCTCTTAATTTGTTTTGAATTCTTCTCCATTTGAATATTCTTTCATACTGATAAGAAAAAAATATATATAAGCATAATTTCATTTTTATTGGCTCAACTAATCAGGCCAGATCATAAGGTGTTCATTTAATATCCACAATTTTGGTTTCCTGATTTTATTTCTTTATTTATCTGAGACAGAGTCTTGCTCTGTTTCCCAGGATACTGTCATGGCCTCAGCCTGCCTCACTGCAACCTCAACCTTTTGAACTCAAGCAATCCTCCTACCTCAGCCTCCTGAGTATCTGAGTCTACAGGTGCCCACCACCACACTTGACTAATTTTTCTGCTTTTAGTAGGGACAGGTCTCACCTCATTCAGGCTGGTCTCAAACTCCTGATCACAATGGATCCTCTTGACTTGGCCTCCAGAATGCTAGGATGACTGGCATGAGCCACTGCACCCAGCCAGTTTTCTGAATTTTAAATGGCCTCTTTGTCTAATGTTCTACTTAATTCTGATGATGATCACTAATTAGCTCTAACAACTAAATACCAACAACCCTCCTAACAGTCAGAGGCAGAAGAGAAAAGAACTTGTTTGAGATGGTTAGAGTTAGAACAGTTAACTGTGGGCTAAAGGAAAGAGAGAAATATAGCAATGAAGAACTCAATCAAGATTAGAACAATGCAAGAGTAGAAAAAAATATAAAAAAAGTACATTGAGGCAGAGAGCAGCAAAATAGTTGGAGGAAATTGAAAAGAATGAAGTGTCTCATAATATAGAGGACCGAGTTGCACAAAGGGGGTAATAGCCAATAAAAATCAATATTTCAGGCTGGGTGCAGTAGCTCACACCTGTAATCTTAGCAATCTAGGAGGCCGAGGTGGGCAGATCCCTTGAGCTCAGGAGTTGGAGATGAGCCTGAGCAAGAATCTGACCACATCTCTAAAAATAGCTGGCCATTGTGGAAAATGCCTGTAGTCTCTGCTACTCCGGAGGCTGAGTCAAGAGGATCTTTTGAACCCAAGAGTTTGAGCTTGCTGCGAGCTATGATGTGGTATATGAGCTTGTTGTGAGCTATGATGCACTCTACCAAGGGTGACAATGTAAAACTCTGTCTCAAAAACAAACAAACAAACAAAAAAAACTAACAACAGTATTTTCTGAAAAGTCAAGGAGTAATCAGCTTATTAGATTGATTACTTAATTTATTACTGCTAGGAGGTCATGTGTGTCATGGCCAAAAGTCCTATTCATTTGGGACAGTCTCAGTTGCTTGATTATTAATAGTGCCCCTTTTCATTTTCAAAAGCATCTTGACATGGATGATTAGAAATACAGTCACTCTATTCCTAAGAATTTTTAGTTAAATTAGTTTCACTACTGATCATATGAGTTTGCTGTCGTTTTAGAAGTTCATGGGTGAGAAAGTGAAGAGGGAAAAATATGCTTACCTAGGAAGAAAGCCTTGAGGAGGCAGTTTGACTTGATAAAAGGAGTTTTGTTTGTAGTTTTTCTTTTCAAGTTAAAAGAAATTTCTAAATATTTTTGTGCTAGGAAGAGAAAAACCTGAGATAAGCAGAATTGTTAGATTTCTTGGTAATAGAGTTTCTTGATGAGGTCCTAAATGAGGCAAAATGGATTAATATCAATTCTCCATCTTCTTTATTAGCAATTTGTTCTCTTTTTTGCCAGTTCGGGTCACAGATATATTGAATTTTTGGCCTACAGCCCAAAACAAAGACTGCATTTTTACAAGGACAACTACACTGGGGTCCTGCAAGTGATTTATATCTTCTTTAGTTTTTATATGACTTTAAGTGCTTTGTTATTTTTATATGGTAATCACTGTTTTCAAATCATGGAATTTGAAACTATTAATAATACATTTTATTACGTTGAGTATAATCAGAAGCCTATTTATTAGCCAGTATACCTATTTTCTTCTCTCTTGGTAACTATAAGCACTATTTTATATTTAGCTATATATCAATGACTTTCTAAGCCTAAACATCCATGATTCACAATATAAAATCTAAAACTAATTTATCTCCGTTATGCTACTAAATAATCAGAAGAAACAGTGTTTCTTCTATACTGCATGTGAAGAAAGATCAGAATTAAAACTGGCAAGATAAAGTGAGACTAACCACAATTAGGATTCTTATCTACTTAGAAGTATGAGAAAATATCCCCTTCAATATCATTCAATCATGCATCTCTAACTGGATATTTTGTTTAGCTAAAAACCTTCTTGGAAGAAGATCCATTTTTAATAACAGAAATCCTTCTATGATGGAAAAAAGTGAAACTACTTTAAAGCAAATTATATATTTTTTAAAGTCTGAAAAAGTAACCCTTTTTGAATTGGTGACAGGCTTATGGGCAAAGCAGGCACTAGCTCAGTGGTTCATGTATAATAGCAATCCAGGAGACTTAGCTGGAAAGTTAAAGTTGAAATCTCATTATAAGAAAGAACTTACTGCAGCTGAAGATCTGTTCCACTAGAGTTAATATTTAGCCCAAGAGAAGCCATTTTTCAGAGGAATGTCAGTGGTAATTGTGATTTTCCCAAAGTAGTAACATTCTATATAAATGACCATGTCTCATTCCCTCTATGAGATTGAAAATTAAAAATGTTTCGGTTTAAAAACCATGTGACTCTTCTACTTCAAGAGTCAAGCAAGAGTGTATTGGACTTTGCTGACTTAAATTTTTTCCTTCAGTTTCTGAAAATTTAGACTGATTAGAAAAATATTTATATTTCTTCATGGAAATGAAGGAAACCTGGAGAAAGAAGCAATATTGTCTTAACAAAAGCAACATTGAATAGTATTTCAAAAGAAGAAAAAGATCAACTTCAGTGGACAGGAATACACAAGATAATGCATTTCAGAGTGGCCATCTTGGCTGTGCTGAGGTTTTAAGCAGACTAAGGGAGTCTAGGAAAGAACACAAGAAGCAGCCTACATTAAAGGAATTAGAGGTGAGATTTCAGGGTGTTGGAGAGGAGTATCATTTTTAAAGTGAGGAAAGTAGAGCTATGTTTAATATTAGGCTCTACTGTGGGTGAGAGCAACTTTATGAATCCTTTGGTTTTAGAACCTAATATAAAAACTAAACTATATCAAATGTTATGTTATTATATCAAATGTTAGATTTGATATGCTTTTCTGACTTAATTTATCTTCTCCAAGTCTTGTCCTGCTTATTGATTAAATCCACACAGATTCCAAGAAAGAAACCTGCGAGCATTCCTAATTTTTCTCTTTAAAAAAAAAAAAAGTACCTAATTAATGTCCAAGACAAGCAAATTCTATTTCCTCTAGGTATTTTAAATCCATGCTCCTCATACCTTTTTCATTGCTACTGTGCTATTCTTTGCCCTGTCATCTCTTACCTGAACTTCTATAACTGTCTTTTCACATTTAGTTTTGTCTTCTACAAAACACTCTTTATAGAGCATTTTCTCTCCACACAAGCAGCCATAGTAAATGTTTGAAAAATATCAGTCCAATCATGTAAACTCCTTTTTCAAAAAAGATTTTTAAAGATTTCAGATTAATATGAGGGGAAAAATGATTAGGTTGCCTTGTTTTCATTTCAAAGATAAAGTTCAAATTGTAGTTCAGCCCTTCACCCAGGGGGTGTGCTGTATACCCTTACATTGTGCAAAATAGGTGAAAGCTTACCGATCTCCCTCTCTCCTCTCCTTTCCCCTTTCCTTAAACCACCTGCCCACACTTGAATTTATTTATTTTTTTCTCTTGTGTTGGCATGTAGTTGTTTTTCTCATGGTTTCATATTAGTATTGAGTACGTTGGATACTTGCTTTTCCATTCTTATGACACTTTACTAAGAAGTATGTGCTTCATCTTCATCTAGTTTAATACAAAAGATGTAGAGTTTCCATCTTTTTTATGATTTAATAGCATTCCATGGTATACTTATACCACAGTTCATTAAACCACTCATGTGTTGCTGGGCACTTGCATTGGTTCCATTTTTTGGCAATTGTAAATTAAACTGCAGTAAGCATTCTAGTGCAAATTTCCTTGTGATAAAATGACCTTTTTCTTTCTTTGGGGTAGATACCTAGTAATAGAATTGTGGGATCAAATGTAAGTTTTAGCTCTTTGAACATTCTTCATATTTGTTTCCATAGAGTCCGTATTTGTTCACAATCCCATCAGCAGTTTCCTTCTCTCCACATCCATACCAACATGTAGCTTTGGGATTTTGTGATGTGGGCTATTCTCACTGGGGTTAGGTGATATCTCAGAGAGGTTTTGATTTCCATTTCTCTAATGATTAGGGATGATGAACATTTTTTCATGTGTTTGTTGGGCACTCATCTGTCTTCTTTTTTTTTCTCATCTACCTTCTTCAGAGAAGTTTTTGTTCAAGTACCTTGCCCATTTATAAATGAGATTGTTTGCTCTTTCCTTGTTGATTAGTTTGAGTTCTCTGTAGGTTCTAATTATCAGTCTTTTGCCAGATTCATGCATACAAATATCTTCTTCCATTCTGAAGGTTGTCTGTTTGCTTTAGTTGGTATACCCTTCACTACACAACTTTAGAACAAATGGGCTTAACAGACATATACAGAACATTTAATCCTAACAAAATTGAGTATACATTCTACTCATCAGCCCATGTATCATCCTTGAAAATTGATCATATCTTTTTTTTTTTTTTTTTTTGAGACAGAGCCTCAAACTCTCCCCCTGGGTAGAGTGCCGTGGCATAGCTCACAGCAGCCTCCAACTCCTGGGCTCAAGCGAGTCTCCTGCCTCTGCCTCCCAAGTTGCTGGGATCACAGGCGCCTGCCACAACACCTGGCTATTTTTTTTTTCGGTTGCAGCCATCATTGTTGTTTGGCAGGCCCGGGCTGGATTCGAACCCACCACCTTAGGTGTATGTGGCTGGCGCCTTAGCCACTTGAGCCACAGGCGCCGAGCCAATTGATCATATCTTAGGGCCAAAGATCAAACCTGAACAAATTTAAAAGTATACAAATTGTACCTTGTATTTTCTTGGACCATAAGAGAATAAAAGTGAAACTAGACTCCAACAGAAATCTTCAAATGCACATAAATCATGGAAACTAAACAA
Organism: Galago senegalensis; assembly: GCA_963575145.1. NCBI lineage: Eukaryota > Metazoa > Chordata > Mammalia > Primates > Galagidae > Galago > Galago senegalensis. Next base: position 3,322 of record CAUYTI010016448.1, on the reverse strand, counting down.
CCTTATGCTGACAACAGCTTGGTAAAAGAGAAAATAAAGAAGGAAATAATTAGATTTCTCAAATAAAATGACATTAAAGCCATAAGCTATTAAAACTTGTTGGATACTGCAAAGATAGTCCTAAGAAGAAAATTATAGCATTATATCCCCACATCAAAAAACAGAAAGTACAAAAGTCAACAACCTAAGGGATCATCTCAAGGAACTGGAAAAGGCAGAGCAATCCAATTCTAAACCTAGAAGAAAAGAAATAACCAAAATTAGAGCAAAATTAAATGAAATTGAGAATATAAGAATCATTCTGAAGTTTAGTGAAACAAATGTTCATTCTTTGACAAGATTAATAAAATGGATAAAACCTTGGCCAGACTAAATAGAAATAGAAAAGTAAGGTCTCTAATTACCACAATAAGAAGTAAAAAAAAACCCCAAAACCAAAAAAACAGAAAAGTAAGGTATCTAATAACTGCAATAAGAAGTTAAAAAAAAAGGAAAAGAAATAGTAACAGATATCACAGAGATACAAATGATCCTTGACAATTACTAAAAAAACCTCCATCCCCAGAAATTTGAAAATGTAGAGGAAATGGACCAATAGCTGGAGTCACACCACCTTCCTAAATTCAACCAGAAAGAATTAGGAATTTTGAATAGATCAATATCAAGCGCTGAAACTGCAAAAGCAATTAAAAACTTTCCAAAAAAGAAAAGTCCTGGACTAGATGGTTTTATGCCAGAATTCTACCAACTCTTCAAAGAGGAGCTTCTACTTATATTGGAGAACCTATTGCAAAACATAGAGAAGGAAAGAATCCTCCCTAAATGTTCTACAAAGCAGGTCTCACTCTGATACCAAATTCCTGACACAAAACCAGGAATCATCCAACAAGAAAGGAAAACAATAGGCCAATACTGTTAATGAATATTGATGTGAAAATATTCAATAAGATCCTAGCAAACAGAATACAGCTACACTTTAAAAATATTGTGCATCATGATCAGGTGCGGTTTTTTCCAAGGATGCAAAGTTTGTTCAACATATGTAAATTCATAAATGTAACTCAGCACATAAATAGAAGCAAAAATAAACTCCTTTCTTAAATACTTTTTTTGTTGTCTTGCAATTATGTACACAAAGTGACAATAGTCACTTTGACCTGGGTACGTGTTTAATCTTATACTTTAAAAATTTCCTTTAGCCATTCTCTTGTTTTCAACCTCTTAAATTTTGGGGAATGAAAACATATCCTGAAGAGCTTCTTGGTCAACTTATATATGTGTTTATGTGTTAGTCAGTTTGTGTGTAAATGCTAATGGTGATTTTACTCAATTTCCCTAGGATTCTATCTCTGGATATTCAGATATTTTAGAATAGAAACACTGGGGAGAAACTTTTCAAAGACATAGACTTTTTAGAGGTTCACAGACTTGCCCAAAACCGTAAAAGAGAGTTATGGACATGGTTTCCTACTCCAAGAACAGTGATTATTTTCTATAGTAATGTCCTAAACTTCTTGATACTGGCTTCTAAATATGGGCTATATGTAGATATTGAAGATTCAGGAGATAATAAACTCATAAACTGAAGAAATGTCACCTGGTGACAGCTTTAGAAACCATAGTACAGTGTAAAAAATTTTGGCAAATTGACTTGTTAAGATGGAAAGGACTGTGGGCTTAAAATCTAGGACAAATGGCACAAATCTTGCACTGAACTCAACCCACACCTTTCACCTCTAACAAAAATTGACTCTCATTGGATAAAAGAGTTAAACTTAAGACATGAAACTATAAAGATTCTTGGACAGAGTGCAGGGGAAACAATTGTAAAAATTGGGCTGGGAGAATACTTTATGAGGAGGACTCCCTGGGCAATTGAAGCAATACCAAAAATACATTACTGGGATCTGATCAAACTAAAAAGCTTCTGCATTGCCAAGAACACAGTAAGTAAAACAAGTAGATAGCCCTCAGAATGGGAGAGGATATTTGCAGGTTATGTTTCTAACAAAGGTCTGATAACCAGAATTCACAGAGAACTCAAACTTATCAGTATGAAAAGAACAAGTAATCCCATTTCATTGTGGGCAAGAGACTTAACAGAAGTTTCCTTGTAGACAGTTGCATGGTCTACAGACACATGAGAAATGCTCATCATCTTTAATCATTAGAGAAATGCAAATCAAAGCCACTTTGAGATACCATCTAACTCCAGTAAGAGTAGCCCACAAAACAAAATCCCAAAACAACAGATGTTGGCATTCAACAGATGTTGAATCTGTACAAAAGAGAATAGTTCTGCACTGCTGGTGGGAATGCAAGCTAATATGTTCCTTTTGGAAAGAAGTTTAGAGAACACTCAGGGATCTAAAAGTAGACCTGCTGTTTGATCCTGCAATTCCTCTACTACTGTGTTTCTCTGAAAATAAGACACTGTCTTATATTTATTTTTTCTCAATAAGACCCACTAGGGCTTTTTTTCAGGAGATGTCTTCCTCTCTGCACCAAAATGCATGGTGTTGCTATGCAGATATGCTGTATAGCCACGCTCATCACTAGGTCTTATTATCTAGGTAGGGCTTATATTTAACAAATGCATAGAAATCCTGCTAGGGCTTATTTTGGGGGTAGGTTTTATTTTGGGGGAAACACAGTAGGTGTATATCCAAAGACCAAAAATTACTTTGCAACAAAGATATTTGCACCAGATTGTTCATTGTAGCTTAATTCATAATTGCCAAGTTATGGAAGAAGCCTAAGTGCCCGTTGACCCATGAATGGATTAATAAATTGTAGTATATGTATACCATGGAATATTATGCAGCCTTTAAAAATATAGAGACTTTACCTTTTTTATGTTTACATGGATGGAGCTGGAACATATTCTTCTCAGTAAAGTATCTCAAGAATGAAAGAAAAAGTATCCAATGTACACAGTACTTTTATGAAACCATTTATAATTACTCACACTTTCTTATGAAAGATAGATCACACCTATAGCCCAGGATGAAGGAGATAAGTGGAGGGGGATAGGAGGGGGGGAGGATATTTTGATAGAGGGAGGGTAAATGTGGGGCCCATACCTATGGAGCATATTGCAAGGGTACAAGTCAAATCTAGCAAGTATAGAACATAAATGTCTTTTTCTAATATTAAATGATAGCTGTGCACATTAATGCAATCATGGGGTACAGTGTGGTGTTTTCATATACAATTTAAAATATTTTCATCAAACTGGTTTAACATAGCCTTCATGTCATTTTCTTAGTTATTGTGAACATAAATGTCTTAACACAATAATTAAGTAAATGAGGTGAAAGCT
>CAUYTI010016446.1:0-32222 GCA_963575145.1 Galago senegalensis | reverse complement strand
GGGAAGGGTGTGGGAGAGGGGAGGTGAGGGGGGTGGATGGGGGGAGGGAGGGTGATTGGTGGGGTCACTTCTATGGTTTATCTTACAAGGGTACAAGTGAATCTCTCTAAAAGCAGAGTATGAATGTCTTAACTCAATAACCAAGAAAATGACATGAAATTTATGTGAACCAGCTTGATGAAAGTATTTCAGAATGTGTGTGAAAACTCTACACTGTACCCCATGTTTGTATTGATGTATGCAGCTATCATTTAATTAAAAAAATAAAAAAAAAAAAAGCTGCTGAATGAACGTGGACTGGATAATATCTCTGAATGGCATCCAATTGTGTAGCACTGGCACTCTCAAGTCTGCTTAAGCAAAGTTCCCCAAAGTTCATGGGCACTCTCTCTGCATATAGATAACTGCTCAGTTTAAATACCCGGGAAGGGAGTTGATGCCTTCTGTCATCCCCAATTGGTGTAGCAGATCAGTAAAGAAACATGACCAGTGGAAATTGGAATTCATTAAGTGTTTCATGCCTGGAGTGATTGTAAAATAAAACTCTACTGCAATAGATGTGTGGATAGAACAGCGGCCCGAAGCAGCCATATGTCAGAGGAAGGCAGGAGGCCTGAGACAGTTGACTTGATAGCCTGAATATGAATGTTTGGTCCAATTGCCAAACTCTGTGGCCTCTCCTGGTGTAAGATAGCTCTGGCAGACAGCAGCGCTGCCACATGGAAATGCTACTAGATGATTCAGCCTTTGTAGAAATAACATTTCAGGGTAGAAGTCCCATTAGTGGCTAGTGCTTTGCATTTGTGGAAGTTTAAAGGGCTTTAAAAGGTATTGTTTAAATGCCAGCCATGTTCTGAGGGATCTCTCAGAGCCTCGTTGCATCTCCTGATGCCTACCTCTTATAACGAGCAGTGCTTGCTAGAGTGCTTCCCGGAGGAAGCAATGGAGATGGCTGCTCAGTGCTGCCACGGTCTTTGCAGCCTCTACAAACATGAGCCAATTTCCATAATAAATTTCTCTTTCTCTTCTCTCTCTTTCTCTCCCTCTACACACACACACAGAGTATCTTAGCCCATTCTGTGATGGTAGGACAGAATATGTGTGAAATTGGGTAATTTATAACAAACAGAAATTTATGGCCTCACAGTTATGGAGGTTGGGAAGTCTGATATCAAGGTGCTGGCGTCGGGTGGGTGAGAGCCTTCTTGCCATGCCATCCCATGGGGGAAAGACAAAGAGATGGGGAGAAAGAGAAAAAGGGGGTGGCATCCCTCCTTCTATACAAACCCACTCCTGTAATGACATCATTAATTGATTCACTCTACACTCCTGGCTTAATTGCCTCTCATTAGGCCTCTTTCCAGACATTGCTGCAATGGGGATTAACTTCCCAACATATGCTTTTTGGAGAACACATTCAAACTCTGGCATATCTTTATCCCATTGGCTCTGTTTCCCTGGAGAATCCTGATTTACACACTCGTGAAGCCACGTGAATAAGCCTGAGCTGGCATGATGGATGATTAGAGATGCCCCAACTGAGATCTTCTCCCCCACTGTACCCATTATTCATTATTGTTCATCAGATTACTCCAAGCTCTTGGTGGCTTAAAGCAATAATCAGGATTTCTTTTCTTAGACAGTTTCTGAAGGTTTGGAATCAAGCTGAAGCTTAGGTGAGAGGTCCTGGCTTGCCATCTCTCAAGTGCTGTCAGGTAAGATGCTGTCCAAGCTCCAGGTGGGGGGCAAATTGGTAGTTGACTGGAGCCCTTGATTATTGTCCATAAGGGCCTCTCTCTAGGGCCGCTCAAGTGTCCTAACAGCATCATGTCTGAGTCCTCCAGAGCATGAAGCCCAAGATAGCCCACTGAAAGTGGCAGTGCCTCTTAAGTCCCTCTGCTTATCTGTATTTATTAGAAACGAGTCACCAAGTTTGGCCTGCAATCAAGAGGAGGGGAAAAGGCTCTACTTTTAGAAAGGAGGAATATGAAAGCATTTTCAGAAACATTCTAAAACCACCACAAAGAGCCACCTGTAGGTGACACTAGATTAGGGTGACCAGATTCTAACATCTGTAAGGCGGGACAACATGGCCGAGGGTGGGGAGGGGAGGGTGGAGTGGGGGCGGAGCCCGGCGGAGCGCAGGGGACTGCGCAGGGCAGGGCCTGACAACAAGGCAAACTTTGATAAGTAGTTCTCGATAATCACTTCTCAGCAATTATTTATTATAGTTTAACATTATAAAATGAACAAAAATAATATAAAACTCATATTCTGGTGAAATAGCCATATGGCGGCTGAAAACCGTATATTTCCTTCTTGTTCTCCAGCCCGTTTGTCGGGACTTTTTTTAAAACGGCACGACCCGGGACAAATTGTTGAAAAGCGGGACTATCCCGCCAAAATTGGGACTCTGGTCACCCTACACTAGATGTATAGATGATCACCCAAGGCCAGTCAGGCCAGTCACTCAGCAGAACTTCCGAGGCAACCCACAGACCCATGGGCTGAATATGTTTTAAGCCACTTGGTTTTGGCATGGTTTGTTATGCAGATAGAGTTCATGGATACAATGTTAAGACTGTCCAATGATGGAGGGCTAATTCCCCAATGCTGACAAACCCGAACAGAGGTCAACTGAGGAGCTAGCAGTTCAATAAGGGACTGGGACAGGGAGTTATGACACAGTGGAATAATCATAATAATAGAGGCATTTTCAAGGTCAGATTGATTGTAAGCATCAGAGCACAGAGGTCACAGAATGTTTATTGCAGCTCAGTTCTTAATTGCCAAGTTGTGGAAACAACCCAAATGCCCATCAACCCATGAATGGATTAACAAATTGTGGTATATGTATACCATGGAGTACTATTTAGTCATAGAAAAGATGGAAACTTTACATCTTTTATGTTTACCTAGGTGGAGTTGAAACACATTCTGCTCAGTAAAGTAAAATAAATATCCAGTGTATTCAATGCTAATAGGAAATCATATGAACAATAAAACACAAATGTAGTCTAGGGCAGGGGCAGGGGAGGAGAGAGAGGGAAGGGTGGAGTGGGAGCATGATTGACAGAAGAGGGAGGGCACTTGGCAGGATTTCACCTGATGGGCATGATGCATGGGTGTAACCACACCTTCTGGGTGAGGGGCTCTTTTATAACCGGAACTTTACCTTGGAAGTGAGAACAATGTAATCCCAAAATTTATACCTTCATATTAATTCAAAATAAAAAAAGTAAAGATGGTTTCCACAGGGAAAATTGGGGTAATTTGGCCCACTAAAATAAAAGTAAATTGTAAATAAGACAGCTTACATGTGTAAAAAGCAGGAATCTATAATGATATTAGAAAGTATGATAGTTTGGTTGTTTTCAAGTTTTCTCTGTGTCCACCTGTTTATACCATTGCTTTGTGTTGTTGGGCCTGGGACTCCGCAAACTAGATTCCTTTTGTACCAGCTGCCTTCATGGTGGGCTCTTACCAATCTGGGGTTCTGGACACAGCCTCCAGGTCTGATAGAAGGAGACACCACTGACTCTGTCTTTTTTTGGGGGGGAGTGGGCAGGGGTGGGTTTGAACCCGCCACCTCCAGCAGTGCCCTACTCCTTTGAGTCACAGGTGCCCCCCTGACTCTGTCATTTTTGCTACTGCAGTTTTGTATCTGGTTGCTTTTTCCACTGTAGAAGTAGCACCTGTGTTGGTGTTAAGGGTCTCATGGAAAAGCGATGTCCTGGAGAATAAGCATGCTTACTGAAATTGTGTTTTAAATAAAAGTGACCATCTGCTCACTCAGGCAAAATAGCAAGCTTCTTTATTTGCAGTTGGCTTATATAGGGAATTTTGTACATACAGCAATGACCTCATTGATCCAATTAAACTTCATGTGACATCTGATAATCCACTCAACATACACCTTTTGACATAACCCTGTCAACATAACCCAATCTTAATGGAGAGCATGTTGTTAGCCCTTACTTCTTTGTTCTTATCTGATGAAGCCTGAGGCTAGGGAGGAACAAGGTAGATTGAATACTTGACCTTGCTGGCCTTGCCATTTGGAGGCTGTTATTTGGGATCTTTAAGCAAAGCATAGAGAAACTTCTTGGGCATATAGGAATTTGTGTGCAAACCTCTGCTTCCATGTAGGCCTTAGGTTAGAGGGGTTTTGCTGGAGTCTTTTATAAGGAATTCTCAAGCTGGACTTCTCAAAAGCCTTTCATGAGCCCAGGTTTCATCTGTGCCATTAGATACCTGTATGCGTTGGGTAAATTCCTCTCCTCTTGAGGTCCCCAAGCACATTTCCATTCCCAGACCTGTCACCAAGCCACCTTCGTCACTTACCACAGATCAGAAAAGGTTACTCCATTCCCAGACCCATCAGCAAGAGACCTTCATTAGGAAAGGTTACTGATGGGTATCTGGCCAGTTTTCCAAAGGGCTTTTTCATTGGCTTTATAAAGTCAACCATAATTCCTTAACATAATCTGGAAATGCTATTCCAGCCAAAGCCTTGGTCATGTTAGGCTTGAAACCAACCTGGCCACATGAGATTCTGCCTCAGTTTCTTACAAGTATGCCTGCACAAAGTCTTTTCTGCTCTCTCTCAAACAGCTTTTTAGGCCAGAGGCATATAGGCATTTTGCCTATACATTTGATTGCAGTTTGCATTTTTTTCTGATGTGTGCAGAGTTTCCTGGCATGTTAGAGTACCTAGCAGTCCAGGACTTCCTTCTCAATGTCTCTCAGGCTCATGAGGCCCCTTCTCTGAACTTTCCTGAAGTTGCTACTCTCTGATAATTTAGAACTCTCTTTTTTCTCCTTTAGGCATCTAGTTAATAACTTTATACCTAGTTGACAATTTCTCATATTAAATTCTTCAAAGTACATAGGCTCACATGTGGGCCGAAGTTGCCTGGAACCAACTGCTCACCTTATCTTTCTGGCTGTAATATCCACGCTAGGAGTCTACCACCAACCCACAGCCTGTTCCTGCTATCCAAACCTGCTGAATGTGTGTTTAAAGATGTCAGTGGCTCTCTTGCAAAATTGCCTGGATCAAGTGACAACCCACTGGAGTCTCAACTTTAGTCTGATCCCACCTGTTTTGTGTCTTGTAGTCAATTTCTAATGTATCTTGTCTTCTGGTGGAAAACTTCTTGGCTTATCAGTACTTTCATCAAATAATAATCATTATTATTTTGTTTTTCTGTCATTTTAATGGCATTTTGGAGGATAAATTGGTAACTTGGCAGGATTTTAGTGTGGAATTTTTGCTGTATTGAATGGAAAGATCTCTGATTAGTTTTGACCAACTCCTGCAACATGATCTTTATTATCAATCTGGGGTTCTGGACACAGCCTCCAGGGCTGATAGAAGGAGACACCACTGACTCTGTCTTTTTTGGGGGGGGAGTGGGCAAGGGTGGGTTTGAACATGATCTTTATTACTTCTTGCATTAGTATTACTCAGCTTTAGGTACACAGAGAATTCAACCTGCATTCTCAGTTCTACCCAGTTATACGGCTGGCTAGATCGAGAATTTGAATGAGACCAGACTACATCCAAGAGTTATCTCCTACCTCAAATTTTCTGGGGTTCTCTGAAGTTCAGGCTTCTTGCTTAGCAGGCTAAATTGCAAAGCCAGCTCCAGAGAAGGTAATATGTAAATAACTGGGTTCATACAAGACTAATCCTTCTGGAGCTGGCTTTGCAATTTAGCCTGCTTGAATGGGGCCCCAAACCTTTGACTGACCCTTGAAAGATGTTTTTCTCTAGATGGCTTCAAAGCTATCCTAGTTTTCTAGCTGCTGCCTGGAATTATGTCATAATTGTAGGGCAAAGGCTCATTTTATGATGTAGAAGTAGAATTTGGCCTCCAAAGAATGTGGTTAGATATCCAAGTTGCTGTGTATAAAGCTTGTATCCAATGCCCAACAAAGGCAGAGTCTCTGAAATTTCTGGACCAAAGCCAAGTAGATGGAGCTTCCCTACAAAATCCCAGACCCTTGCATGGCCCATTGTGGAAGTCCAAGCAAGTTTCCTGACTGAGGAATTTTTATAGCAGTCCTCAGGTTTCTTTTTTCCCCCAATTTTTAAAATGTGGCCAGGTGTGGTGGCTCATGTCTGGGGCTCACCTCTGGGGCAGGTGGATCACCTGAGCTCAGAAGTTTGAGACCAGCCTAAGGAAGAGTGATACCTCATCTTTACTAAAAATAGAAAAACTACCTGGGCCTTCTGGTGGGAGTTTGTAGTTCCAGCTACTTGCAGACTGAGGCAAGTGGATGGCTTGAGCCCAAGAGTTAGAGGTTGCTGTGAGGTATGACTTCATAGCACTCTACCCAGGATGACAGAGCAAGACTCTGTCTAAATACTGCTTTTTAAAGAAAATAAGAGGCCAACACTTATTTTGAACTATTGCTGCCAAGAATGAAGTTTTAGCTGGAATGGAATGTGAGGATGCTACAAATTAATATGACTGTTGGAGGAAGCAGCTTTATAGACTAAAGATCTGTAAACGATGTTGCTTCCTTGCCTATGACTTCTCTGCAAAGACTCCCCAACCTATTTTTGTTAATAGAAAATTTTTAGAACTAGATCAATTGAAGAGTAGGAATTGTAGTATATTATCAATGGTTTTAGTGATTGTGGTGTTTGCTACCTACATTTCAGTGCTGGAAATGTTTAAATATTTAAATTCTTGACTTTGATAAATTGATTAATTATGTATAGTCTATTGACATTTCTGAAGGTCTGTTCCACCCCAAATCACAGTGTTTGCTGAATAATTAATATTTAAAGCTCTTTATTTTTTACTATTGGCATCACTCAAATTTCGCATCATAGTTGGTGCAGTAGGAATAATATGGACTTCAGCAACATTCTCAATAGAATACCAGCACCACTGTTTCCCAGGCTTATAAATTCAGCCAAGTTACTAAATAGCTTCAACCTTTTATTTTCACATTTTAGAATAATGAGAATAATAATCTTATGTCTAATAAAATCAGGCATAATACCTACTTCATAGGGTCAGGATTAAGAAAGTAGGCTCTGGAATTAAATCGCCTGAGTTTGGATTCCCACAAAATGCCTAGCTGTGTAATTTGTGAAAGTCACTAACTTCCTCAAGGTTCAGTTTCTTCACATATAAATTAATAGTAATAATAACATCTTCCTCATAGGGTTGTGGTAAAAGGTATAGGTATATTATATTTTTACTTCAGAGTTTGACACGTTATAAATATTCAGAAATTAAGATGTTTGGAGAAGACTTAGAGATCTAAAAATAGACCTGCCATTCAATCCTACAATTCCTCTCCTAGGTATATATCCAGAAGACTAAAAATCCCATTATAACAAAGATATATGTACCAGAATGTTTATTGCAGCCCAATTCATAATTGCTAAGTCATGGAAGAAGTTCAAGTGCCCATCGACCCATGAATGGATTAATAAATTGTGGTATGTGTAGACCATGGAACATTATGCAGCTTTAAAGAAAGATGGAGACTTAACCTCTTGCATGTTTACATGAATAGAGCTGGAACATATTCTTCTTAGCAAAGTATCTCAAGAATGGAAGAAAAAGTATCCAATATACTCGGTCTTACTATGAAACCAATTTATAGCTTTCCTATGAAAGCTATAACCCAATTATAGCTGAAGAAGAAGGGGAAAAGGGAGAGGGAGGGGGAGGGGAGGGGGAAGGATGGGTGTAGGGAGAGTAATTGGTCGGGCCACATCTATGGTGCATCTTACAAGGGTACATGTGAAATTTACTAGGTGTAGAATATAAATGTCTTAACACAATAACTAAGAAAATGCCGTGAAGGCTATGTTGACCAGTTTGATGAAAGCATTTCAAATTGTATGTAGAACTAGCACATTGTACCCCATGATTGGATTAATGTACACAGCTATGATTTAATTAAAGAATAAAATAAAATAAATTTGAATTCAGTAAATATCTTTATGACTATCATAATAAATTAAAATATAGTTATTAGCTTTCATTTTTTTCATTCATTGTTTATCTATACCACATTTTGTTAGAAAATCCAAAAATAACCAAAATAGTCACAGAGCATATGAATGATGGAAATCTGAGGATCTAAAACTCAATAATTATTGAATATATTTTGAGTGGAAGGTTTCCAGAGAAATAAGCATTTCTTCTTAGCATTTTTTTTTTTTTTTTGCAGTTTTTGGCCAGCTCTGGGTTTGAACCCGTCACCTCCCTCATATGGGGCCCACGCCTTATTCCTTTGAGCCACAGGCACCGCCCAGAAATAAGCATTTTAATCTGACAGGAACTAAAAATATGTCTCCATTTGCCTTGTTCTAACTGGTATTACTGCCTTCCTAATCATTTTCAAATGACGTAAGGGCATCATGGTTTATTTTTCACCTACTGTAAATTACGCACTGAGCTAGTTCTTTTAACACATGTTATTTTCCCCAAAATTATTCTATGAAATAGATAACTTCTCACTTTTCTGTATCACTTAGGTAAATGTGTGTTTCATAATTTTTGATTTTCTATATTTTTAAAAGTGTAATACTAAGCATACACTGATTATTGTCAAATGCTTCTATCAAAGTTTAGGTAAGTATTATCAAAGCCATTAATATTTATTATTTATATCACAATTTCTATATAAAATATGATAAAGACTATAAAAGTTCCATAGGAACTTAGGTCAGGTTAGTCACCAAATCAGCTTTAGTTTACATTATGTTTTATGGACATTGTCCTTCTGAGGTTTGTGTGGTGGGGAGTAGCTTTATTGCATGATCTGCTCTGTAGTAAGCCACTTTAAACTCTCCACAAAGTATTTCTTAAATCTCTGTGCAGGCACTGGAGAACTCATAAAAGCAGGCAGAAATTGTAGCAAAATTGACATTTAGAAGAACAGAAAGGCACTGAATTAATATTCTCTATCTTAAGGCCATTCTAACTTGAAGGAAGGTTCTAGTTTGGGACATTCTGGGAACTTTGTAAAATTTAGATAGAAAACCCATCGTTCAACTGTCTTGAATATCAGAGAACATAGTTGAGAGCAATCTCAGAAGCTGGAAAATGAGGTGAAAACATGACATGAAGAAAACAGAGAGGCAGATCCCCAAATTCTGTACATAAACTTATAAACTTTATTAATCTTGGGCTAACCCCTTATCCACACAAGTTTAGGACTGACTTTAAACAGTCCAAATGGCACTAATAAATTGAATTGAGATTGTAGTTGTCATATAATACTGAGGAGATAGAGTTTGTAGTTTCAGTTGATTACATTAATTATTTGCTAGAACACAACAAAAATATAATACTTTTTTGATAAACATATCAGAATCCATATTCTCTACAGTGTGAATGTATCATTCACAATGTCCAATAAATTTCAAAATTACAGAATATATTTAGAAATAGGCAAATATGGGGTGGTGCCTGTGGCTCAAAGGAGTAGGGTGCTGGCCCCAGATGCTGGAGGTGGCAGGTTCAAACCCAGCCCTGGCCAAAAAGTGCAAAAAAAAGAAATAGGCAAATATGACCCATATTCAAGTGAAAGATAATCAATGGATAGTGACTCAAAGACAATAAATATTTCCATAATTAGCAGTAAAAGATTTTACATTTGTAGATAATTATTTTAAAGCAGCTATTATAATTATGCTTTTATATAATCAATAGTTATATATTACTTTTCATAATCATTGAAGAGGCAAGGATTCTCAGCAGTGAAATGGACATTATAGACAATGAAAGTTTTAGAACTGAAAAGTAGACTGTCTGGAAAATCCACTGGATAAATTTAGCAGAATGAAGAAGACAGGGGGACTAATGATGGATTCATAAATAAACCAACAGAAACTATTCTATGTGAAGAATAAAGAGGAAAAAAGAGGAGAGGAAAAAAAGATGAGGGAAAAAGAAAAACTCTTCAGAGATATTTGGATAACTATGAAACCATCTAATATTCATGTAAATTGAATCCTAGAAGTAAAGAGAAAAAGGACTCAATAAATAATTGAAGAAATAGTGACTCACATCTTTTCATATTTGGTGAAACTTATAATAAATTTACATATTGAAACAACTCAGCCTACGTCCACAAAGTAACTTGTTCAAGATCAAAGACAAAGAGCTTTATATCATCCATAGATAAATGATACATAATAGACAGGAGAAAAATGATTGGTATTACAACTGACTTTTCATTGGAAACAATGGGAAACTGGAGACAATGGAACAATGTCACTATAGCACTAGGGGAGAGAAAAACTGTTAATTTGGGGAGAAAATATTTACATGCTATACATCTGATAAAAAACTGATAACTAGAATCTACAAAGAACTCAAGCAAGTCAGCAAAAGAACAACCAAACCAACCCATGAATAAGTTAGCCAAAGGCATGAAAAGAAATATATTCAACTGACAATATTTTAGTGGCCAACAAAGTCATGAAAAAATGCTCAGCATCTTGAATTATTAGGGCATTGTAAATCAAAACCACAATGAAATATCACCTAACTTCAGTGATAATGTGTCATATTAAAAAGTCCCAAACAACATATGTTGGTGTGTATGTGGAGAGAAAGGAACTCTCATATACTGTTGGTGGGACTGCAAATTAGTGCAATTTCTATGGAAAATTGTATGGAGATACCTCAAAGAAATCAAGTAGACCTACCATTTGATCCAGCAATCCCACTGCCAGGTATAGATCCAAAAGGAAAAAAGGTCATTTTATAAAAAAGACACCTGCACTTGAATATCTATAGCAGAGCAGTTCACAACTGCAAAGACATGGAAACAACCCAAGTGCCCACCAATACATGAATGGATTAATAAAATGTGGTATATGCATACTATGGAGTACCACTCAGCCATAAAGAAAAATGGTGATCTAGTATCTTTTTAGACAGCCTGGAGGGAACTGGAAACTATTCTTCTAAGTGAAACATCACAAAAATGGAGAAACATTAGTATTGATTGTACTCAATACTGTATTGATCAATGATAGTTGATCAATATTTAAGTGCATATATAGAAGTAATCTCAATGAAAATCAAGCTGTGGTGAGGGCAGAGAAAGGGATGGGTAATTTCACAGCTGTTGGGGACAGTGCACACTCTCTGGGGGAAGGACACCTTATGTGTATAACTTTGACTTAGTCTGTACAAGAACAAAGTATACAAACAAAACGTGTGTACACTCAACATTCAGCATTTCTTTAATAATTAAGATAAAAGAAATATATGAAAAGTTTTAACAATAGACCTTCACTACAAGGTACATTCAAACAAAGTCTTATATTTTAAGGAGAAAAATAAAAAACTTAGAATACTGGGGAAAAATGAACAGCATTAGAAATGTGAGAGTGAATATAAGACTATTTTTAATTTTTTGAAAAATATGATACCTATGACTGTAAGAAAGAAATTGTAGCTTTGTCTTGTGGGGTTCAAATTATGTGCAGATTTAATTTATATTAAACCTATAGTAGCTGGGCAAGGTGGCTCACATCTATAATCCCAGCACTTTGGGAGGCCAAGGTGGGAGGATCATTTGAAGTCATGAGTTTGAGACCAGTCTGGACAGCATATAGAGAGATCTCCCTCTCTATAAAAACCTTAGTTTGGTGTGGTGGCGGGTGCCTGTAGTGCCACATCTACTCAGGAGGCTGATGTAGAATGATTGCATAAGCCAAGAATTCAAGGATGAAGTGAGCTTTGATCATGCCATTGCACTGCAATCTGGTTGATAGAATAAGACCCTGCCTTAAATAAATAAATAAACAAACCTTTATAACATAATGGATAGAAGTGATGAATGAACCTATTACTGTTATAAGTTTTTTCTTTATTATGTTAAGTAGTATAACATAAACTCTAATAGACTGAAATGTCAAGGATATATTAATATGTTTTACCCCCTTTAACATCCACTAAAATACAATACATACAGATTCCCTTGACACATGATGGGGTTATGTTCTGATAAGTCCATCATAAGTAAAAACATCTTATGTCAAAAACACATTTAATGCTGGCAAAATAGTAGACAGTCTCTGCTTCCCTCTGGTTTGATGTACAAGGTGTGTGCTGACTGCTCCACAGACCAGCCATTCCTCATATCTAGTCTTCTCCCAAGGCCTCCCTATTCCCAGAGGCACAACAATATTGAAATTAGGTCAGTTAATAACCCTATAATGGCCTCTAAGAGTTCAAAGGAAAGAAAGAGTGCATGTCTCTTACTTTAAGTCAACATCTAGAATTGATTAAGCTTAGTTAGGAAGGTATATTGAAAGCCGAGATAAGCCAAAAGCTGGATTTCTTATACCAAATTGTCAATTAGCTAAATTGTCAATTCAAGGGAAAAGTTATTGAAGAAAATTGAAAGTGTTACTCTAGTGAACACACAAAAGTATGAAAGCAAAACAGCCTATTGGTGGTAAGTTTGGCCAGTCTGCAGTTCTACTTCCATCTTCCGATCAAACCTGCCACAACTTCCCTTAAGTCAAAGCCTAATGCAGAGCAAAGTCCAAACACTACTCCATTCCATGAAGGCTGAGAGAGGTGAAAGTTCGAAGCTAGCAGAGATTGGTTTGTCAAGTTGAAGGAAAGAAGCCATCTCCATAATATAAAATTGCAAGGGAAAGCAGAAAGTGCCGATGCAGAAACTGCAGCAAGTTATTTAGAAAATCTGACTACGATCATTGGTGAAGGTGACCACACTAAACAACAGATTTTCAGTGTAGATGAGACAGTCTTCTATTGGAGGAAGATGTCACTTAGAACTTTCATAGTTAGAGAGGAGAAGTCAGTGCCTGGCTTCAAAGCTTCGAAGGATGGGCAGACTATTGTTAGGGGCTAATGCTGCTGGTGACTTTAACTGGAAGCCAACGCTCATTTACTACTTTGAAAGTCTTAGGGTCTTAAGAACTATGCTGAATTTACTCTCTGCTCTACAAATGAAATAATAAAGCCTGGATGAAAGCGTGGTGCACCTGAATATTTTAAACCCACTGCTGAAACCCACTGCTGAGACCCACAGCTTGGAAAAAAGATCCCTGTGAAAATACTATTACTCAATGATAATCTTTAAAAATTCTTATCAAGGCTGCAAACTTTCCCAAAGTACTGGTTTTTCTGTAAACTGAAAATTTTAATATTTGCCATCATTTAGTTACAAATATTTCATAATGATTATAATTTAGGAGTGTGATTTTTAGTCTCCAATGTATGATGGTTATGTTAGGACTTATATTGTAAATTTTTAAATTTATTGCATTAGGATATAGAAATAATGTCTTCATTATAATAATATTTGAACTGTATTGAGATATTCCAATGCAATTTAAAAGCACCTGTCCTAAGTTCCATATTCCTTGGAGTGCTGGCATGGGATGGAGTGAGGGGTCATGGCGTTTAGGTGTGGGGAGGAATGGGGATGCCGCCAGGTGTAGGCTAGCCCAGGAAGCATGCCTGCTTGTGTTCCTCAATAATTTTTAGCTTTCTCATTAGTCAACCTATCAAAATTTATGATGCAGATTTTTGTACTATGCCAGCTTGCATTTTAACATTCTAGACATTGGCATCAGGTGTGTATTTTACTTAAAGACAATTTACAAATCAAAACAGAAACTGGTAATAAACTCCCTTTACAGTTGTAGTTATAAGAAGCCTCCAATTCCCTTAGGCTTGATTGATAAAACATGGCATTTATCCTAGTCCTATGATGATGTTCAGCAAACTTTATGACAGAGAGAAACAGCTGGTAAAGTGGGTTCATGGAAAGGTGAAGGTAATATCGCCATAAAAAACAAGAGGATAATGATTTTAAAAGGGATAATAGTTGTAAAAACACCATTAACCTTTTGCTTCAAATTATTGAATATGTGGTCTTTTTTAGAGGTCTAATCAAAGGTTTGCAGTAACTGCAATGTGGGAGAAAGAAGAAGCAATTTAGGATTTGCCATTATTTTTTTTTCCTTCAAAGTATTCTTTTCTCTAATCCATTAAGAAAACTAGACCGTTGCTGGGTTTGGACTTATTCGGAAAGAAAGTTAATATAATTTACAAATAAACATATTGATTTTTTTGTAGTAGAAAGAACACACATGTAACAAAATAGCAGCCCGGGATTCAAATACCAGATACCAGCACCGAGAGGGGAAGGCATTTTTATGAAATGAAGCGATAGCATGATGTTTTCTGTAATAGGTTGATAAATACACTTGGGAGTTTGTATTCTGTTTGGATTTCAGTTCAATGTAGTGACAAGTGGAATCAGCCTCCTTTCAGGATTTGTGATTTTACTGATGATGGCGGGTGTATGCACTTCTCAATGAAGCCTGCAACAAGAAAGGCAATAACAGCCAGAGTGTGGGGATGGCTGATCAAGCTTAGGCCACTACAATGGAATAATAATTTCACTTCACTTAAAAAGTGAAATTAAATGATGAGTGAATAGGAGCAGTGAAAACCAGATAAAGTAAATATTAGGAGGGCTAATTCAGATGAATCACTAGGATAATAGTATTTTCACTGAGGGATAGGAGAATTTTTGAGATTAAGGGGCCCTAAGCTGGCATCCAGGGTCACACTAATGTTCTTGGACTTCAAAGGTTTTGTGAACCTTTGACACTGAAGGCACAGTTTGTAACAAGATACCCTATGAATTGTTTTTTTGAGCAGGTTTATATAGTTCAGCAACTTCTCAAAGTTTCTGCAATACTCAAAACAATGAAGAATAATTGATCTAGATCCCTCCCCCCCATTTACCTTGTTACCCTGTAACTGCTCCATTTTATGCTTCAGTTTCCGTAGCTTTGAGATTTTAACACTTCTCACTCCCTGCCAAAAGCTGTTAGAAGCCTCCTCTGGCTATTTTCCCAGGAACTTGAATTTATAGGAAATTTACTTTTCAAACTAAACTCCAACAAATGCGAGAGCACTTGTAAGGTCAAGAAGATACCAAAAGATAGGATATTGACAGTGTGGGTTCATCCCAGCCTACCTGTGACAAGCACCCTCTCTGGACATTCCTGGATTCATGAACTTTGTTGTATGAACATGAACCAGAGATAGTTGGCCTGTTGTTAAGACTTTCGCTGTTTCATTTTTAAGACTTAAATGCAAATATCTGCATTTCAAATCCTATCCATTTTATATACCACTCTGATAAGACTTTGTGTCTACTTCTTTTTTTTGTCTTATTCCATTGACCGATGGCTCGGTCAGCCATCTCCACACTCTGGTTGTTATTGCCTTTATTGTTGCGGGCTTCATTGAGAACCTGGGGAAAGGCCCAGAGCTTCCCCTCACAGATGTCCTTAGTCCCACATTTGAGACAGGCAAGTCCAGGGTTCTCATACACCCTTTGAAAAGTGTGGCTTTCGGAGGAAATACTCTCAGTTTCACCTCTGCTCATTTCTTGTCTTGTTTCGTTGCCTCTGGCCTTGGTACTTCCAGCCCAACTTCTCTAGTGATCTTTCTCAAAGTCAATGTGATTATTTTTGCTCTCCAGCTTATAAGCCTTTTCGGTGACTTTCCAGTACCCATAGGCTAAAATTAATGAAGTGTAGCCTTGTTCCAAATGCCCTACTCCTCTCAGGGCCGACCTTTTGACTGCCTCCCCTGCTTGTCTCCATTTTGCTCTCAAATGTTCCAGTCATGCACACACGCTCCCACCTGCCTTGAACCTTGCATGTAGGACATCCCACTCTGGCGCCTGCTCCTCCCAGACTGGCCTGCTCTCCGTGGTCTGTGCTTGGTGGTCACCCATCTACCCTTTAGGACCCATCTGCCTCTTCTGTAATGTGGCTTCAACACATTCCCTGCCCTCACATACCTGGCCTGGTAGCAATCAGCTCCTTGTGTCACCATGGGGCCTTGTGCATGCCTCTGTTATAGCTCTTAGCACACTGCAGTTCATTCATTTGTTTGCACATCTGTAGGCTTAAGGCAGTTAGAAACTATTTTTTTTTTTTTTTGAGATATAGTCTCACTCTGTTGGCCCAGGCTAGAGTGCCATGGCATCAGCTTAGCTTACAACATCAAACTCCTGGGCTCAAGTGATCCTCCTATCTCAGCTTCCCCAGTGGCTGGGACTACCACCGTCATCAGCTAGTTTTTCTATTTTTAGTAGAAGCAAGGCCTTTCTCTCTCTCACACTGGTCTCAAACATGTGAGCTCAAAGGATCTTCCCACATTGGCCTTTCAGAGTGCTAGGATTATAGGCGTGGGCCCTTGTGCCCTACAGAAACTCATTTTTTCTCAGTACTTGTTACCCAGTTCCTAATAAGCATTGTTTCTGTTAGGTTTTTTCTTTGAATTTTGGGTTTGTTGAATGGCTATCCCAGTTGGTCTTCTGGGATACTGCGTGTAGTTCATCAGCAGAGAAGACCCAAAACTCTTACAGCAAATCATCAGTAGATAATGTACAATGGCTCTGCCTCCATTCTGTTTTCACTTATTGCATCAAAATATTTTGAAGATTCAAGAAATTCTAGGAAGACAACAATTTCATGGTTTATATTTTATTTTCTTTAAGAGTAGCATTATTGAACAGGGAGTGGAAATAGCATCTTGGTAGTGAAATAATTAAATTCAAATTCTGAATCTTCTACTTATTAATAGGTGACCTCAGTGAAAGCTTATTGCTTTGCTTAAATTTTAACCTCTTTGTCTCCAAGTTAGGGATCATAAAAATACTTTATTATCTCATGATAGCGTGGTCAGGGTAGAATTAGTATCTGCATGCATCTCTTGTTTAGGCTAATGTGTCATAGAAGTGTTAGTAGCATTTGTTGTTATCAAGCTGCTGGACTTGTAGAGCTATTCCTTTAATTTGACAGTCAATGTCAAACAATAGTGTGAGATTAGGAATATAAAAGAAGGTGTGTTTGTCCCTATTCTCTTTTCCTGTGCCCACTACAGACATCACTAATAGATCATAGAGCTCTTTGTTACTGAGGCCACACTTTGTCTCAATGGCCTTTTCAAGCAGCCGTTACCAATTAATGAGTGTTGGCTCAGGAGATGAAAACTAGGCACCATATTAATGAGTGTCTGAGACTGATGAAAGATACAGTTCATAACAAAAATTCTCATTAATGGTTAAATGTCCATAGGCGAATGCACATGTCACAGTCACCAGCAATGATACTGTTCTGTTGTCATCTTCTTCTTCTACATGGTAGGATGTTTTCTGGGCACCAGATTCTGCAGAAGAAAACTAAACTATCCATTCTTTGCAGCTGGATGTGCCACGGAGTATAAGTTCTGACCAGTGGGGTGCAAGCCTTTGTGTTGTGTGGCTGTTTGGGGGAGTTGATCTTAAGAGGCAGTTGTGTAAGCTGCTGTTCTTCCTCTGAGTCTTTTATGGTGTTCTATTGCCTGGAGTGTGGCCCTGCCTTGAGAATGATGAAACCCTGAGCTGGAAGAGCTTATGTCCTTGAAAACAATACTGAGCAGCTCCTCTATCCCAGCACTGACTTAGCTTCTGTTTTGTTTTGGACACTATTAGGCCACATTGCAATCTGCAGAAAGTTTGGTGTTCACCATAATAGTTTGCTTGTTTAACCCTCTCCTTCCTTCTTAGTAGATTAGGAGGATGCCAAAGCAAAGCATATTCACTTTAGGGACAGAAGGCAATGGAAACCTGGACGGGCATGGTGGCTCACACCTGCAATCCCAGCACTCTGGGAGGCTGAGGCGGAAGGATCCGAGAGCTCAGGAGTTTGAGGTTGCTGTGAGCTAGGCCGATCAGCTGCATGCTAGCCTGGGGCAACAGAGTGAGACTGTCTCAGAAAAATAAAAGGAAAGGCAATGGAGAGAATTTTGTATGCTTTGCCAAGGTGGAAGCCATGTAATATTGGCAACCATCAAAGGCTCCCATGAGTGGCCCTGAAGATGTGATGATGTAGTTGTCAGAGTAACACATTGGGAAACTGGGATGCTGGATTTTTGTTTCAGTCCCATTAAGTTGGATGAGGCTGGTTGTAACTACATAGGATCTCAATTCTCTATAAAAATGACATTTGTGTTTGAGGGGAAGTGGTCAGAGATTCATGTTAACAGAAGCAGGTGGAGGAATCTGAAAGCTGAGTGAGAGCAAGTCAGGAGGCTTTCACCTTAAAGAGACCCAGCTGTCAAGTTGGGGACTGACCCAGGAACTTGCAGGAGGCCAGTCAGATGTGCATGTGAAATACACATGGGGATGTGCATGTGAGACGCAGTCACCAGGTGATACATTTGTATTGTGACAGTCAATGCACCTCACGTGTCTCAAGAGTGGATAGTGGCCTACATTTTGGTACCGGCTGCTCACTCTAAATTGTGATCAGAAAGCCTCACGCTCACTCTTTTGTGTCTATGTATTCTGTTTACATTTGAATATCTATATTTATACTGACTACAGTAAAAAAGTATATAATAAAGTCATTCAACATCAAGAACAGCTTTTTATCTGCTTTGTCAGAACATCCTTTAAATAGCTACATTCTGTTAATGCACAGTAGTTAAATAAACTCCAAGATTCTTATTCTGCAATAACCCATTAAATCATCTTAAATACTATGTCATAATGACAACTTGATGCAACCAGATGTGATATTTGGGGATTAAAAAAAAATACTTTTCTAAAGACACAGCTTCCTGATTTTACGTTCTCGAGCCCATTTGCACAGCTGTTAAATCTCTTGGCTCTACTTTCTGTGGGTGTATATCACTTACGTTCTGCTTCGTGCATGACATTACTGAAGTGCAAGAGAATATTCCCCAGGACATTGTGATGTGTGCTTTTGTGAGATTGGTACTGGCATCCTTTAGTCCTTAAGGCATGATTTTGTCACTCTGGAAAGGTGCAAATAACTGTGACCATATGTTGACATAAGAACATTAATAACAGGTCTTGTGAGGTGCCCTGTGGTCTGGGAATCATAGCCAACTAAGCCCAGACGAACCATATTCATCATATCCAGGCTTAAGAGAAGGCTGGTGGCTTGTATTACATATAACTCAAATGTATTTATCCACATCTGGATTAAGAATCACTTCCTGGTATTGTTTTAACATAATCAAAATAGTAATCTAATACTTTTACTTCTGCCCTGCATTGCCCTGCATTAACTATTCACAAGAGATGTAAGATTTATAGTACTTGAAGTTTTTGTGTCCGTTAAAGGGCTGGAACTGAACTTTTGAACTTCCGATTTTATCAGTTGTCATAAAAGTTGGCAAAATTCAAAGTTGTGTATGTGATGAACCATCAAAGAGGAAGAGCCCATTTGACAACTATGTTATGCACTGTGTGCAGAGAAGTATAATGTCACCATCAAGCAGGAATCCTAGAAATTAGGTCATAACAGGCAGTGCAAGTGGGCCCTAATGAACCCAGATTCATATCTGTGGTGAAATTATATGCTGGATAATGTCCTCCGAAAAGCTGCCATGTTTCGATCTGGAAGAAAGCCCATTGCTGATACAACAAATCAATTGATAAGAAGTGTCTTTATTGCACTCAATAAAAGAACAGCGCAACCCCAAATAAACACACGCGGCTCATAAAACAAATTGCTCACCTAAAATGAATTACACTCTAAGTTTTTTTTAAAGTAAATTACACCACAGAATATTCTGTGATGTAGCCATCCAGTGAAGAGTAAGATTATAAGCAGCACTCAAAGCAAATGTTTCCATGTTTCTTTTTGGTTTAGCTTTTTTTTTTTTTCCAGTCTATAGGATTACCAAGAGCAAAATGTAGAAGAAAAAAAAAGCGGTAGAAATGGCCTGTTTTGTGAAATATAGGAAAAAATAGACCATCTGTGAGTTAGCAGAGTTCTCAGTATTCCATCTGTGATCTGAACACAGTTCTTAGCGAAGGCTGAATCCCATTGTAGTTTGATATGATTTTTTAAAAAGTTTTTCTAAGAAAACGACTTTTGTAATACACTATTATTGTTGGCATGGAGTATCTTTTGAAGGAAATGGTAAACAGGGCCTTTACAATTGTGTTAAGAATTTGTTGTTGTTGCACACAAGGGCTTAACATTCTGAACAGCTAATAAACCAGAGCCTTGTTCTGTCATCCTCCCAGCAAACTTCACTGTAAAAGAAGTGTATTCTGAACCTTACATGATGGACTTTTGTTTCTTCATTCATCTAGCGAACAGATATTTATTACCAAGCATCTCGTTAGTGGGATTTCCATGTATAAATGAACATAAAAGTATTAACTGGCATTATTTTGTTGCTTTGGGTAATGTAATTTTGTTCAGTATTCAAAAGAAAATCACAAAGGCACATCCCACGATGACTGTGCCAATCTCCAGACAATGCTGACGTTTGCTCATTTCCCTCTGATGAACTCATTTGGGGAGATGAAGCTGCCCGTGGGAAGTTCTACTGGTCACTATCAGCTAATACAAAAGCAGGGTTTCTTGAGCTCAGCATTACTGATACCTTAGACAGGACAATCCTTCGTGATGGGGGCCTAGCTGTCCTGTTCAGACTGTTTAGCAGCCGCCTTGGACTCTACTCATGGATTCAAGTAACAACTCCCCTTGACACCTTCAATTTGTGACCATCCAAAATGTCTCTAGAAATTCCCAAATATCACCCCCCTGTGGAGGGGGGAGTCACTTTTGGTGGAGAACCACCTGTATAAATGTGATCATTAAATTTTTATATTATCAATTATTGAAAACTTTTTATTTCCTTTTTCTTTGCAGGGTAACAGCCAATGACTTCTATCTAGGTTTTAGTTGAAAAATAATTTGTGACGGAGACTGATACTGAACACAGTAGAGAAGAGAGCGGGAAGTGGTTTAGGAAGAGCTGGGGCTGAGCTGGGGCTGTTCCGTGAGGTATCAGGATCAGGCATGACACAGAAGCATTATTCCCACTAAATACAATCCACTAAGCAATCCAGGTGTCTCTGGCCGTCTTCTGGCTCCGTCCTCAACATGGGACTTTCCCAGCCCTCTTTGGCTGGGGGAGATCTTATTTTTGGAAAGCCCAGCTCTATTGTCTTCTCCATCTTTTCTGTGAGGGCTTCCCCACGTTCCACCAGTAAAACAAACTTTCTCTTTCTGCTTCCATGTTGTGAACCTTCGCTTATTTCTGTTTACTAATTTATTTTCATATTCTGCTTGCTGTTTCAGTTAGGTAGATACCTGTTTCTCCTATGCGTGTTATAAACTCTTTACAGCTACGTAGTCATCTTCATAGCCTATAGCGTTTAGTCTAGGGATTACGCTTGGTTGCAAGTAATAGAAATCTGCCTTAAGGTAACTTCAGACGGGAAGTTTGCTTCCCTTACATGAGAAGCAGCCTGGGGAAATAGGCAGCTGAAGTCCCTGGTGTATCAGCGCGGCAACACCCAGGCCAAATCTTCAAATCCCCTGGGCATTTCCTTCCTGGTCACAAGAGGGCAGCTACTTGGCCAACCTTTCTCTGCCCTCCAGGCAGGGAGGAATATGGTTCTGAAAAGACCAGCAGGCTTCCTTTAAATCTCTGAGGTCAGAACTGTGTCACATGGCAGTTCCTAACTGTAGCAGAGGTGGGAGCGTTGTTGATTTTTTCTTTCCCCTCCAAACTCTATACTAGTAAATGGCAAAGGAAAGAGGTCGGATTGGGTTTTGCATGACAAGGTGCTAAGGGCTCATGGAAAGAATTCAACACTAGGCCCTGTTCAAGCAGGATATCATCATCTGTGGTCTTTTGGTACAGGGAGAACACACCTCAACATTTTAGGAAGACACTGGCTCAGGTGTGACATTAAACCGTACATTAGGCCTTCATTTGAGGATTGCTTTTCAAGTAAGAGTTTCATCAACTGTGCTTCATCCTTATCTTGTGCTTTGAGTTTCTGTGTGCGTGGTACATGGAATGAATTAATAAAGGGACTGTGGAAGGCAAGGGCAGCAGTCAGGTGAGAAGAGTGTGGGAAAAAGCTCAGGCACTAATGAGTTCTCCACTCATACCACACAGGAAGGTGCCCGAGCGGGAGGACGGAAGGCAGAGGGAAACCGGAAACCGGCTAATAGGAAGAGTGGCATCCTGTGGGATTCTGATAAGAGGGTCACAGGGAGAAACGTGATTTTAAGATTAATCTGTCAGAGCGATACAACATTATTGTTTCTTTTTCATACAACCTAGAAACTTCAATAACGACATCACATCTAATAGCAATTGGAAATTTGGTAAACTCTTCCTTTTTGGTTTTAATGTCCTCCAAATAGTCTAGGAACTTGTCTTTTAGAATCTGTGCTTGTATTTTTTTTTTCTTTCCTAAATGTTCATCTTGAGATACTTTACCTTGCAACCACGGGGTTCAGCAGAATGTATTCATTTTATTTTCTTCTTCAGCGAGTGTGACAATTTGAACAAGAATGGTCAAATTGTTTTCTTTCTTTCTTTTCTCTCCTAAATCAAACTGTCTATTCAGAAGAGGATCACACTGCAGTTCCATTAAACAAAATGCCACGCTCCCAGTATTGCCATCTCTGCGTCACTGACACGACAGCTACTGAGGCACATTCCCCCGCATTGAGAGGACTTGAGGGGGTCTCACATGCTTCCTCTCTCCCCCAATTTCTGTTGCAGCAGGGTCTTGGGTATGATAGATGACATGGGGCTTGTGGCTTGGATGCAAATTCTGAGAAAGAATGTGGAAGATTGAAAAGGAACATTTTGCTTTTCTTATCAAAAACAATCGACTTCAGTTAATCAATTCGTGGGTCTTTTCTCATGAACAGCAAACCTATTAGAAAAAAGATAAGAGGATAAATCATGGGGAGATCTTTGCAATGGGTTGCGATTGGTTGGTAATAACCAGTGAGACCATGAGATTGATCACACCTGGCTTGATCTGTCTACAGCCTGTCTTTGGCAGCTGTTTCAAGAACCTGATTGCTCTTCATGATGTTTCCAGTAAGTACAGATTTTCCCTACACATCCTGCTAGACAATGAATGCTGTGATGTCTATGCCTTTGGCTAACCTATAGAACTATTACTGTACTTCCTACAATCTCCTGTGGAAAATTTTTATTGTCTCTGGGGTTTTCCTGGGTTTTGCGATTCACTTTCAGATGTCCTGAACTCTCGCACATGTTTTTCTTTAAAGGATAAACCACACTGTAGAACCTTGGGTTTGAAAAGAAAGCTCATGTTCTTCTTATCTATTATTTTCTTTGAAAATTATTTCATATTCTAAAGGTGATACACCTCATAAAAAGTATACGAAACAGAGAGAAATAAGAATGTAGAGGGATGTGCGTTGCAGTATTCATGGCAGGGTGATAATTAGGGAACAGACTAAACATCCGTCCGTTCCCACAAACACACCAGGGACATCCAATAAGGTAGGTACTGGTGTACTGACAGATATTTCTCTTTCCAAGGCATATTTTTAATTGAAAAAAAGAAAATTGAAGAATAATACATGAAATGAAAATTTCCATTGCTAAAAACACCACCATGTGGCATTTCTATAGTTACACACATATCTATGCCGATGCATAGAGAAAGGTCTAGACAGGTGCGCCCCTCCCTGGAGAGGCTGGGAAACATTTTTGCCTGACCTTTAAATATTTTACAAGAATACGCCATTTTGAACTAGCACATCTGAGAATGAATATAAGAAAATTGTCTAAAATGAAGTGAGAAAATAAGATCCTGAACTTTCTTACTCTGAAAAAAAGTACTATGATAATTTTTGTGACTTTCTTTCCAGTCTTTTTCACTTACATCTATTTTTAATAGTTGTGCTAAGTGTAACATAACATTCAAAATATTTTTGAATGTTATGGTACACTGTACTTGCTCTGAATCTTGCTTTTTTCCTATTATTATTATTTTTTATTGTTGGGGATTCATTGAAGGCACAAGAAACCAGGTTACGCTGATTGCATGGTCCTTTTAGAGAAGGATGACAAGGAAAACCAAAGTGTCCAGTAATGCCGTGGTCCACACAGTGCCGTAGAAGTTAGGAAATACAAACAGTGGAAAGGAACAGAGGAAAAGAAAATCTTTTTTTAAATTTTTTAAAATTTCTTATAGCATAACTGTGTACATTAATGCAATCACGGGTACAGTGTGCTGTTTTCATATACATTTTGAAATACTCTCATCAGCAGTGTAGTAGTGTTCCCTTTTTTCCACAACCCCGCCAGTATCTGTGATTTTGGAATTTTGTGATATGGGCTAATCTAACTGGCGCTAGATGATCTCTCAGAGTGGTTTTGATTTGCATTTCTCTGATGATTAAGGATGGTGAGCATTTTTTCATATGTCTGTAGGCCATGTGTCTGTCTTTTTCAGAGAAGTTTCTCTTTAAGTCTCTTGCCCACCCTGAGATGGGATCACTTGTTCTCTTCTTGCTACTACCCTTGAGTTCTCTGTGGATTCTGGTTATAATACCTTTGTCGGAAGCATAACCAGCAAATATCTTTTCCCATTCTGAGGATTGTCTACTTTAATATGTCCCTTTTGGAAAATCATATGGAGAACACTCAGAGATCTAAATATAGATCTACCATTTGATCCTGTAATTCCTCTGCTAGGTATATTTCAAGAAGACCAAAAATCACACTACAATACAGATATCTCTACCAGGATGTTCATTTTAGCCCAATTCACAATCACTAGGTCATGGAAGAAGCCCCAGTGCCCATCGACTCATGAATAGATCAATAAATTGTGGTATATGTACACCATGGAATACTATACAGCCACAAAGAAAGATGGAGACTTTGCCTCCTTCATGTTTACATGAATGGAGCTGGAAAATGTCCTCCTTAGCAAAGTATCTCAAGAATGGAAGAAAAAGTATCCAATGTACTCAACACTATTATGAAACTAATTGTTAGCTATCTTAGGAAAGCTACAATCCAATTGGAGCCCTAGACTACAGGGAAAGGGAAGGGGGGAGGGGAGGGGGGAGGATGGGTGAAGAGAATGATATTGTGGGGATCACGCCTATAATTTATATTATTAGGGTACATGTGAATTTGTCTAAAGGTTGAATATTAATGTCTTAACACAACAATTATGAGATAGACATGATGGCTATGTTAGCCAGTTGGATGAGAGTTTTCCAAACTGCATATGGAAGCAACACACTGTATCCTATGATAGAATTAATGTACGCAATTATGATCTAATAAAAAAATTTTAAAAAAATGGGAGCACAAGAAAAAAAAATTTGTTCTGAAAATATGCCCCCTCTTACACACATACATACATACACACACATTCACACAGGATACATGTGGTAGGTTATCCTGCCTCCATTTTAAATTCCAATGTGGGGTTCCCTGCTACCCTAATTGCTTCTCTCCCATCTGGCACCCACTCCCCCAAAAGTACCAGGCCCCAGCTGGTGTGCTGAGAGAACCAACCCATTCCATCAAGAGCCTGCTCTGGGCTGTCCCTCCCATGGGACAGTTCTGACCTAGAGGTGCACAAGGATCAACCAGGGACACAAGTGTCCATCCCTAGAGGCAGCTCTCAAAGAAGTTGAGCCCTTTGATGTGTTGTGGAGCTGGTGAGCACATTTTAACAAGTACCCAGATGACTCCCAAGAGAGCAGGTGGACTGACAAGCGTGGGGAGGGTGGACGGGAGGAGGGGCTGGAACAATCCAGATCAAGGTCTGAACTGAACTGTTGATAGGAGTCGAATGTGGATTGGAGAAATGGGTATTTTTATTTATATCTTTTTGTAAAAACCAGTGTTAAACACACATAAAGTAAAACACTTACGGAGTAAGGATGCCTTTCCAGAGCACCTGTGCTGAGAGCGTGTGCCTGACCGCCCATGGGAATCAGGTTTGGGAAGCAGCGCTTAAAAAAAAAGCACAAAGGGATCATCTCCCGGGTTGTGCACTGGCAAGAAGCCACATGGCGGAGCCCTGCAAATAAGTCTTCTGTTTTGCCCAATGATTCCAGTCTAAGAAGTTACTTAATAGGAAAGTTTTTTCTTTTTCTTTTTTTTTTTTTTGCAGTTTTTGGCCAGGGCTGGATTTGAACCCACCACCTCTGGCATATGGAGCTGGTGCCCCACTCCTTTGAGTCACAGGCACTGCCCCTTAATAGGAAATATTTTAAAAGAAAAAACAAGGTTACATGCATGGAGATGTTCACTGCAGTGTTATTTATTCCAGGGACAACAGGAAGCCATGGCAATGTTTGGCAAAAGGATACAGTAAAGGACTGCGTATGGACCTGCTGCAAGAGTTCAGCAGCCATTAAAGAAACAGTCACGAAGAGCACAACAAGGAAAAGCAGGAAATGGGAACAGTTGCATAGGGACACTGTACTGGACTGCTTTTCCTTTTCTGCTTCCAATTTTTACTGCACACTCAACATTATGACAACTATGACAGAAATGTTTAAGGGTCACTTATTGTCTTTATAATACATTGCAGCATTGTTTATGCAATTTTTAAAAATTGCCATGCTTTCAGCCTGGAAAAGCCAGGAGTCAAGGCATTAGTTGCTATTGTCCAAGAAAACTGGATTAATGGCAACAAGGGAACTGATCCTTCTGTAAAATAGCAAAAAGAGCCCAACCACATGCTGGCAGTGTCAGTGAAAACACACCGGTGCACACTAAGGCTTGGAGCGCTCTTAGTTTCATTTATTCACTTACTTATTTATGCCCAGGACTTTTCAAAATTCCTCTCATAAAAATAATCTGTCACACCACTGAATATCATGAAATGCGAGGCCCTGGTATTCAAAAATCTTATCTCTACAGGCACGGAGTTATTCACTTTGCACATTACCTAGTGCACAATTCATGAAGTAGCCTTTCATGAATTGAAAGCTCCTCCACATCCTGGAGGAGCCCCTGGCTTTAAGGAGCTTTGGCCAGGTACAGGTTCCTGCGTACAAAGGCCTGAGAGCCATCACTGGGTGGCCCAGGCTGGCCAGATACTGTGGCTCTGGGGACATGTGTTTAGTGGCTGGCGTATCTTTGGTGCCGGCTGAAATCACAGAAGGACAGCCGAGGGAGGGAAGGACAACTTGGAAATGTCCAGAGCCAGGAAAGAGGTGCAAGGGTTCGAGAGCAGCTGCTCAGGGGCCTCCACAGCCCCCATGGGAGCTGGCAGAGTGTGACTGACCCTGGGTCCAACTCACACCATAGGATGCTGATAAAAGCCTGCCAATTGGGGCCTTTTCTAAGCTTCATGACATTTCCAGGTCCCAACTGCATAGAGACAGAGTGGCTTCTACTATCCTTCACCTAAAAACTAAAATTTTAACTCCCCAATGTGTCATTTGGTATCCTCTCCCCGCACCCTGCCTCTCCTGGTGTTCCTTCTGGGATGTACCATCTGCCTCTGGCTTCTACTTCTCTGGTGGCCCCTTTGCACCTGCCTAGCATGCACCCTGCTCCTCCTTCCCCTGGGACCTGCTCTCCTCCTAGCTGGGCTCAATCCCCATCCTGCCTGTGACAACTTCCCCAAGCCCATCTCAGCTGCTCCTTCTCCCTTTCTCTTACTCACAGCCTCGAGCTTCATCAGGAGGTAACTAGACACCCTGACTTTCCTGGGGCCATCCCCATCTCAAAAACTCCATCCAGTGTCCCTGTGTGTTACCAAACTGTCCTAGATATAACAAGGCTTTGCTGACCACAAATGGAACTACTACAAGAAGGAGCCAGAAGTTTGGGCAGGCATCTCAATGACTCAGGCAACAAAGCCTCTTCTCTGAAGAGTCCTAAGGCCAGGTCCCACCCCCAGGACCATGACTTAGTTGGCAATGACCTGGGCACTGAGGATTTGACAAGCCTGTAGTGGTTCCAATGCATGGACTCAGGGAGTCTCAGAGCCAAGGGTAAGAGGTACAGCTCGGGAACCAGCCAGCCCTGCCCCTGAGAGAGGAAACAGAGAGGAAAGGGGAGCTGGTGCCTGCCTGGCCTCTGTGAGCTGAGCCTGCCTAAGACTGTCCTCAGGAGATCATGAAGACCGATAGCTGCAGGCAGCTGCATGCCTATGGGGCTGGGCCACCCACTCGAAATGGAGGTTTTTGTGGCTCATTCACAGAACACATTGGGGCAGCTGCAGAGGCACAATTAAGAGAGAAGTGTGAAGTGTTCCGGTGAGTGGTTTCAACTATGCCAAGGGATGTACTCATCAGACCTACGCAACTCAGGGGACCCACCCAGAGACACTTTCAAGGTCTAGGGACCATAAGGGATTACAGATCTCCAATCCCCAAGGCAAAGCTAGGCACTAGTCTGGGGTCTGCCAGCCCCTCCCCATCTCAGGCAGGGCCCCAGGCTCTCAGAGGAGCTTTATTCTAGGTGTTTTCCTGTTCAGCCTATTAGGCCAAGTTAGTCACTTGGGATCTTAGCCTCAAGATAAATTTGACATCTGCACCTCTCAGATGGGTGTTCCCCATCCCTGTTCATTCATCTGCTCCACACGTGCACCTTCCAGGGTTCAAGCATGCCACAGACAAGGTCCCTCCCGTCACAAGCATCCATTCAGGTGGAAGACCAACACAGCACACAAATGCATGAGCTGGGCATGCCCCGTCATGACAGGCAGTGGCAAGAGCATTGAGCCAGTGGCGTGGGCAGTACAGTCTTGCAGAGATCACCCGCAGCCCCACTGGAGGGCTTTCTGCTATTGCAGAAATTGCTGCTTTCATGTAGAATGTGGAAGTGGAGAGGCCACGCCAAACCGTGGTTTTAGCAGAGTGCCTCCCTCCTCCACAGACCTTCTCCGGGGGCCCCGACAGCTCAACTCTCAGAGCTGGTGTTTATCAGTGAACTCAATGACCATAGCAGCAGTGACAGGGAAGCCACCAAAAGAGCCAAAGGAGGCAAGCCTCAGCCCCAGAACTCACCCAGAGTCTGGTAGCTGAGTCTGAGAAGCCCCCAGCCCTGGGTGGGGCTTCTAGTTAGCCTCCATCTGGGGTGGATACTGCTCTGCAAGTCTCCGAACCCTAACTCTGGAAAGATCTGAAATCCTGCAGCCAGGCAGGGAGCTCCTCCCAGGCTCTCTGTTTCCTCCTGGCTTCCAGGAAGCTCCCCCAGGAGCAACTTCCCCTGCCCTCCACACTTCTCTCCCTCCTCCCTCCCAGCACCACACAGAGAGAGCCACAGCTCTTTGGTGCTAGAGGGTGGATGAAGGCTTTGTCTCCTGAAGGCTCCCTCCTCCCACCCTCAGCTGATCCACTCAGGCATCATTCTGCAGGCTAAACAAAAGGCTGGCCTCCTAGATAAAGCCCCTCCCTCTTATCCCCCCTACCCTCCCCCCGTGGGTGGGTGAAGAAGAGCCCCCGTGGCAGGGACAAGTGGACACACCATTGCTCACATCCCACCCCCAAGTTTCCAGGCTGTCTTGAGAATAAAGCAGGAAGGAAAGTTGGGAGGTCAGGGCCCTGTGTCTTGTGGTCAGGTAAAGCCTCTACTGCAGAGGGAGGAGAGATCAGGTACCACAGCACCCTGCCAAGATTGTTCCCACAGACCCTCAAGCAGGCATGGGGCAAAGAAGGTGGGGCATCCTCACCAAGGGACCCTATGGGCTTGCTGTGTCCAGAGCCCCACAGATGATGCTGGCAACCCAGATCCCCAAGAGTTCCCCTCCCTGGGCCCAGCCCAGTGAGAGGAGGCTGCACTTAGCTGAAGTTAGAGGTTGTGCCTGCTCTGTGCTTCCTCAGGTATGCTGGGAGTCAGTCTCCACTGCAACCTCAGCTGGTTAGAGCTGACCATACCGGGCTCCTGCCATACCTAATGTCAGCGAGTGGGACACCTTGTTACTGGCCCTGTGCTTGGCATGGGGTGCCAGGCACTGGAGACTAGCTTCCCAATCTGCCTAAGCCTGGTTCTACCAAGCAGCAAGTGCCTCAGGGCAGGACAGCCTAACATCTCTACTGCAAGCATTGCAGCCTCCTGTCCCTGTGCAGCTGTAACTCCACTTTGCAGAAGGATAAATGAAACCCAGAGCGGTTAGGTGCCCTGCTCAAGGCTGCACAGCATCCCTAGGCTCTGAGTCTCCAACTCACACAATCTGCTGGGGCCCTGTATCTCCCAGGGCTTCAAGACCATCAAGGGCAGGCCTTTGCAAAGTTTTACTTAAAAATATCTTTTCCACTGGGCACAGTGGCTCACACCTGTAATGTGGATGATTCAGGAGGATGAGGCTAGAAGATCGTTTGAGGCTGGAGTGAGCTATGATTGTGCCACTGCACTCTCACCCGGGCAACAGGAAAACAAATGTGGGCATAAGATGCCCCCAACGCATCACCCTGTTCTGAGAGCTTCAGCAGGGCCCCACACCTCAAAGGAACTGAAAGAAAGCCTCTGATTTAGTTCAGTGTCCAGATACCCATTCTGCAGGTGAGGAAACTGAGGCTGCCATGGAAGCAGGGTGTGTTGAAGCAGAGGCGAACACTCTTTGCCCTACGCTTCTGCAGCCTGCAGACTGCACTCCACCCAGCTCCTGCCGGAACCCTGATGCACACCATGTTTCTGCTCTGACGGCCAGCCTTGTACAACTGCTCCTCCTCCTTAATCGCCAATAAGTTTCCTCTTGGAGGAGCTGACTTTGAACTCGCAGAGAACAAAGACCCCTTTGTGACTCACTTTTGAAAAGGAGATGGAGGGGAGAATTGCAAAAATAATATGAGAAGCAGCAACCTAATTATATTTTGTAACCAATCTAGTGAATATGAAATAAAAACCACTTTATTTTGGACGCTGCAGTGGAGCCAAGTTTCTCCCGTCTGGACACAGAGGCCTGGAGCCCAGGGCCAGGCCAGCAGGACAGTCACTGTGATGTTGGGGGCAGCAGGGCCAGCTGTCAGCACATCAGGCCGCCCTTGTCCCACTCACAGGCGAGACATCGGGAAACATGGCATGAATCAATTTTTTTTCCAGCTGCAGGAAGTCCAATTTGTTCAGAAAGAGAGTCATTTCTTCACCATTTGGGGCTGGAAAGAAAATGGTTCTCCTCCTTCCCCCACTGCTGTTCTCAGCCATGCGTGTCTTCCCGGTTTCCCTCCAGCCTCTCCCTGCCAGCACTCCCGGCAGCAGAGCCAGCCAGGGGCCCTGCAGGAGCAGTGGGGGCTGCAGCTGTCCTCCCACCATGCACCCTCCCCCAGCACAGGGAGAGTCCCCTTCACTGCCTGTGGTTTCTTCACACACTCCATGTTCCGAGGACAACATGGCCTGTGCCCACATGTTCCCCTCTCCCTCTGGCAAACCTCGTTCTTCCCTGGAATCAAAGCATGTGTCACCTCCTCTGGGAGGCCCTCCCAGACTCAGTGGCTCCCTGCCCTGCCCTCCCCCCGGTACCAAGTGCAGGACAGCATGGCTTTGTCCTGTGTCTGACCTCTCAGTTCAACTGAGGCCCCACCTGAAGACACAATTCCTCCCTGTGTCCTGAGCACGCTTTCCCAGGGCCTGACACGACAGCAGGCTGTGGGTGGGTGGATGAGTGAGTCCAAAAGCTTCTTACTCAATACAGAAGGATGCTTGGTCACAACTCGTTCAGCTGCAAACCACTTTCTGCAAGAAAGAAGGGGAGGAGTGTAAGTTAATATAACTGGTGTGTCAATCCAGGGCCTCTCTCTGATCCATCCTTCTCACAGCCCCTCTGTCCCCATAGCTGGGCAAAGTAAATGCCCTGTCCCCACCCAGTGCAGAGGGGACCAGAGGCAGAGGAAATGTCTAGCTAATCTTATGAAGCAGAGATGGGAAGGAGGAGGCTGGGGAGATACAGGAGACTGTTCTCTGCAGCTGTCTGTACTACCCAGGATGGTTCTGGGTGTGAAAAGCTAATATAATATTTTCTGTCTCGGCTCAGCGCCTATAGCTCAACCGGCTAAGGCGCCTGCCACATACACCTAAGGTGGCGGGTTTGAATCCCCAGCCCGGACCCGCCAAACAACAATGACGGCTGCAACCAAAAAATAGCCGGGCGTTGTGGCGGGCGCCTGTGGTCCCAGCTACTTGGGAGGCGGAGGCAGGAGACTCGCTTGAGACCAGGAGTTGGAGGTTGCTATGAGCTGTAATGCCACGGCACTCTACCCAGGGGGACAGCTTGAGGCTCTGTCTCAAAAAAAAAAAAAAAAAAGGATTACGATCACACTAAGAATGTTAGCCACAATTCAATAATAATCAGTTCACTTTCAAATTTCCCTAATTGTTGGCTCGGTGCCTGTGGCTCAAGTGGCTAAGGCGCCAGCCACATAC
>CAUYTI010016445.1:0-29968 GCA_963575145.1 Galago senegalensis | reverse complement strand
CATAAAGCACTTCATGCAAGTAAGAAGAAAAACACACCATAAAGCTTTATTTTTATAAACCCACACCTTAGGACATCTTATTAACTGGTTTTATTTTATTTCCTTTTTTTTTCTTTTCTTTCTTCTCTTTTTTTTTTTTTTGAGACAGAGTCTCACTTTGTCACCCTCAGTAGAGTGCTGTGGCATCACAGCTCACAGCAACCTCAAACTCTTGAGCTTAAGAGATTCTCCTGCCTCCACCTCCCAAGTAGCTGGGACTACAGGCACCCATCACAATGCCCAGATATTTTTCTTTGTTGCAGTTGTCATTATTGTTTAGCTGGCCTGGGCCAGGTTCAAATCCGCCAGCTTGGGTGTATGTGGCTGGCACCAGACCCATTAAGCTACAGGCGCCCTTTATTTCCTTTTCTTAACAGGAAAGTGATCCAGCTGTGCATTTGCTAAACCTGCCTGAGGTATCCTTCACAGTTTCTCTGTGCATTTCCTATAAGCTTTTCCACGAAATGGGGGTGAGGAGAAGGAGTTTACCCTCTGGAAATCTTTCCAGTTACACCCATGCTACAACAGTGGTTTTTAATCCTCTCTGTGCATCAGAATCACCTGTTGTACTTTCAACACACAGTGATGCCCGGGGGAAGTTTGGTTCAATTGGTTAGATGGAGCTGGGGCCCTGGCTGTGCGAGATCTAAAAGCTCCACAGGTGGTTCTAATGTGCAGCCAGCATTGAGGACTTCAGACAAAGGAGATCGAAACAAATGGATTCCACGTGCCAGGATAATACTCCTGTACCCTGTTCCCAAAGTTAATCCAGGCATTTAACATAAAGCATTGACACTTACTTGTCAATAAAATGATTGCAGAATTTTGAACAAGAACCAGACAAGAAAAACATACACATACACATGACAAGAGTGTAGAAGGCAGGTAAAGGTAAAGAAATCAATTAGTTCCAATCAAATAGCAAAGGAAATTAGCTACAACCTAAGTGGGACACAAAACTCCATTCATCCAAATCAGATGATTAAATGTGCAGGGGTCCTCAAACTTTTTAAACAGGGGGCCAGGTCACTGTCCCTCAGACTGTTCGAGGGCCGCACTGCAGACCCCAGGATGAGTCGGCTGCTAAGCAGGACAGGCAGCCACGGCAACACCGAATAAATGTCCTCAGTGGGCCTCACGTGGCCTGCGGGCCGTAGTTTGAGGACACCTGGTTGAAAGGAATTACACTCAAAACTGGCTGAGAATAAAACTTGAAAAAGACACAGAGAGACAAGATTTTCAGTAAGAAGCAGGAGCCTGGCTCGCTCATAGAGTAACTCAACTCTAAGAAAAGGCTCAGTGCCCTTGAGGCTTAGGTAAACTCATCCTGCTAGAATTTAACCCCCACGTTTAGTCTCTATCTAGGCTTAAATCTCTGATTGTTACTAACAGAACCAGGGTCACAGACCTTCAACACCAGAACCTCTGTTGGCCTGAATATATTTACTACCGAGATGCTAGAGAGAAAAGAAAAAAATAGAATTAAAATATATTAAGGTTTACCTTAGGTTAAGGAATAAGCTTAAGTATAAAACTTACTATAAAACTTAAATTTTATAATCTTCAGAATAATGAGTGTATGTCTTAAGGTAATTAAAACAATTTGACAAGTTAAAGAAACTCTGTGGTTTTAATATGAATTGTGTGGTTGACATCAGACATGCAATTTTAATGTGAAAGGAGTAAGAGTCTGAGTAAGTCTGTACACAGTAATTGAATGCTTTAAGGCTGATTTACCACATTTCCAAGTTTGGTTTATTAGATTTCAAAGAGCTGCTTAAGTACATAAAACAATCTACTGGCTTTGCTAGTCCAACCCTCAGGGGTTGGAATTGTTGAAGAAAAATCAGGCATATTATATTTGTAAATGCAGCTTAAAATGTTTTAATCCACTGAGTTGTAAATGGAACTAATTAACAGTAAATTGTTTAGGAAATTTTAATTGGTTAAACCTGACTTAATAAGCTGCCATTAATCAAATAAAAAAGTAAATGTTCTTTCATAGAAAAAATTATTAGCTTTATAAATAGAGTAACAGTATTTATAAGTTGAACTCTAAGGCTTAAGAACATCTAAGTTTCGGGGGGAGGCTGAGGCAGGTGAACTGCTTGAGCTCAGGAGTTGTGAGCTGAGCAAGAGCAAGACCCCATCTCTACTAAAACTAGAAAAACTAACTGGACTTAGTGGCCCCTACCTGTAGTCCCAGCTACTCAGGAGGCTGAGGCAAGAGTATTACTCAAGCCCAAGAGAGTTTAAGGTTGCTGTGAGCTATAATACCATGGCCTCTATTCAGTGTGACAGAGTGAGTCTCAAAAATACAAGAAAATAAGAAAATCTAAGTTTTAAAAAGTTACCATTTTAATAAATTCAATGTCAATTTGGAGCCCTAGGGGCTCTTATTCATGCATAAAATGAAAAAAGTTAAATATTCAACCTGCTGTCGCTAAGTACCTGCTTTGGCAGGCCCCAGCAGTCAGAGATTATCCACAGCATCTGCACTGGAGGGGCTCAGAGTCCAATAAAATGAAAGGCACAGGAGGCACAGGGTCGCCAGTCCAACTCAGGGACCACAGAGAAGCTTCTGTAGTCTTCCTAAACTTGAATGCACCCTTAAACTATGACCATGGACATTCTTTATTTTTGTTTTAAAACTCCAACTGCAGGATTGTTCCAATCATGTAATATTTTCTCCATCGTATATCTTTATTTATTTTAAGAAACAGGGATGATAGCAGGGGTGGGGGTGTCTGTCTTCTATGTTGCCCAGGCTGGACTTGTTTTCCTGGGCTCAAGGAATCCTCCCGCCTAATTTCCAGAGTAGCTAAAACTACAGGTGCCTGCCATGGCCTCCAGCTTCACCTATATCTTAATAAAACCACTTTGGCCTGCATTCAAAACTGGTGGATACCATGGATCTAAGATTCCAACATCTATCATGAGTGTGGGCTACTAGGGCATATTCACCACGTGGGCTGAGCCAGGGAAGGAGAATCCCTCTTCCACCTCTGGAGAGTCTGAGTGGCAGTCCTAAGCAACACTTGGGACCCAGACAGAAAAGCTGCACTTCTCAAAGTACCCACTAGATGACCCCAGAGAGGAGGACTACACCTCGGAAGCCAGTAAGATGAAAGTAGTAGCGTATTACATTTTTTTTTTTAAAGAAACAATCTATTGGGGGGGAGGAGCACATTTATAGAAGGACTTTGCTTGACAAATGCAATTAGTGTAACCTGGATCTTTGTGCCCTCAATGAATCTCCAGCAAAAAAAAAGAAAGAAACAGTAAGTACCTGTACAGTGCTAAGACCAAGATTCTAAACTAAAAGAACCTCTGTTAACTCAGTACAAGGGAAACCACACCACTGTTAATACCAAAATCGTCAACCTCCACGTGACTGTTTTTGATTTTAGCATCTATAAATTAATAAAATGCAAAGATGGTTCGGCGCCTGTAGCACAGTGGTTACAGTGCCCACCACATACACCGAGGCTGGAGGGTTCAAACCCAGCCCAGGCCAGCTAAGCCATAAAGACAATTGCAACAGAAAACTAGCTGGGAGTTGTGGCAGGTACCTGTAGTCTCAGCTCCTTGGGAGGCTCAGGCAAGAGAATTGCTTAAGCCCAAGAGCTTGAAGTTGCTATGAGCTGTGACGCCACAGCACTCTACCAAGGATGACATACTGAGACTCTGTCTCAAAAGATAAATAAATAAATAAAAATTAAAAAAAAAATAAAATGTGTAGGGTGCTGCCTGTGGCTCAGCAAGTAAAGCACTGGCCCCATATACCGAGGGTGGCAGGTTCAGACCCAGCCCCCGCCAAACTGCAACAAAAA
The DNA here is from genome assembly GCA_963575145.1 of Galago senegalensis. NCBI lineage: Eukaryota > Metazoa > Chordata > Mammalia > Primates > Galagidae > Galago > Galago senegalensis. The sequence goes on along the minus strand of CAUYTI010016445.1, from coordinate 26,096 downwards.
AATAGCTGGGCGTTGTGGTGGGCACCTATAGTCCCAGCTACTCAGGAGGCTGAAGCAAGAGAATCGCCTAAGCCCAGGAGTTGGAGGTTGCTGTGAGCTATGACGCCAAGGGCAATAAAGTGAGACTCTGTCTCTAAAAAATAATAATAATAATAAAATGTGAAGATATTCAAAGCTTTGCTTAATTCATAGTAACTTTTTCCCTGTCTGTATATTTAAGTCATTATATCATCTATGTACATTTGACAAGTAGCAGCACATATATTTGGTGCACATTTATTCAGACAGCAGATGCCAGCTGCACGTTCTAGCTCACAGGGCTCTTGGGGTCAGAGTGCCCAGGTGGAAACCTCTGGACCAGAACTTCTGCTCAAAGATTTCTTCATGTTTCTAAGAATGGCACAACAAATAACTGATTTACCTAAGGCTGTGTGGTACACTCATGGTGATCACAAACAGAATTCAAATGACCAACTTAGTGACTTGCTGCTCATCACAGGCATATATGGAGACTGAACACAACTGCTCAGAATGCAGGGATGTTTTATAACAAGGTAATAGTTCTGCCTAACATGATGCAACTATCCTCCCTACAACAAATGCTTGATTTTTATACACCTTCTACCAACCACAATGCCACCCAAGCATATTATTCTCCTGTACTTCCTGATTTCAAAGAATTTCAAGTAAACTTATCTTCCCCCAAGTACCCAAGGGCTTGTGGGTGAACTAAAGAGGCACCAGGTCATGGAATAAACGTGGTACGCCAATCTTCCCCTAAGCTCTGCCTTGATGGAGATGATGGGGATACTTACACTCTTTACAGGTTCTGCACTCCATGCTCACACAATGAGGGCAACCCTGCTTGCCTTCTCTTGTACACTGTGTCATTAGTAGTACGAGTTGAAGATTCAAGAATTAGAATACTTTTTTATCCTGCAATGGGATTCTTTGGGGTTTTACTCAGGGAATGTATTACTGCTTCAGTGGGATCAAAGAGCCTGCCTGGTACTGGGGCAGGCACAGATTAGGATAATCCTCTCGGGATCCAGGGGGCCTGGTGCCTGCCTCTGGTATGAAGGACCTGGAAGCCACAATGACTCAGCAACATTAAAGAGAACTGTAGCAGTAGCTTTAAAAAATTCTGGTTTTCAACTTAAATTCCACTCTGTAATTTATCTTTAGCTCCCTGAATCCAGTTTATCTTCCTGAAACAACGTCATTCCATCCTATGTTCTATTTACAAACTCCTGATAGTACCATTTCCTCATACTGAGTCCTTCACTGTAACTCAACAGAGAATTACAAGTCTTCTTTGGCAGGTTTGGGCCCTTATGTGGAAATCCTGAAAGATCAAAATCCCCGAAGTCTTAAATTCTGAAAATCACAATCCCAGAAGATCAAAATCCCAAAATACAATTCTGGAAAAAATAATTTTAAAAAATTCTTGAAAAGGCCATTTATATCTTTTAAGAGGCAGAAGTTGGACAGGATCAAATAATTTGGCAAGGGAGATTGCTTGTATTTTTTTGCTCATGTTTTCACCTTTATGATCTTTAAAATACTCCATGCACTCGTATTTGGGCTGTAGTTGTGGTTTACCAGTGTTATAAGTATGTGCTGTCTGGTTATTGCTCAGCAATTGCAATTAAGCAATTTTCTGCTTTCACTGCACTAATAAAAATTTGCTTTTAAGCTTAAGAAGCCTTGTACGCTTATTACAGCCCTTTTGCAAGGAAACAATATCACATCTCTTTCATCATGTTGTAAAGAATACAGTAAGAAGGGATGATAGTCAGCTTCCCCAATACCAAATGTTTGTGAGTCAGGGTTCTCCAGACAGACAGAACCAACAGGATACTGTATACAGACACAGAGAGAGAATTTGTCCGTGGAATTGGCTCAGGTGATTGTGAAGGCTGAGAAATCCCTAATGAAGGCTGGAGACGCTAGGATGCTGGCAGAGTGGTTCAGGAGAGACCAAGGCCTCAGAACCCAAGGGGCCACTGGTGTTAAATCCTGGAGTACAAAGCCTGGTGACGCCCCTTAGCACAGTCAGGAGAAAAGGGGCAGCCCAAGCCCAGGGCCAGGTGTCCAGAAAAACAGGAAGAAAGGAGGGTAGCGGATGATCCCTCTTTATTCTTTTGCACCTTTAAATTTTTTACTAGTTACATGTATCACCTATTCATGCAAAGAAATTTTCAAGTTTTTAGATTAAAATAGACACACACAACATGGTCTTTCAACACGGAGACACACCTAAAGAAAATTTCAAGAACAAAAAGCCTAGTTGTTGGACAATACCACAGCCCCAACATTTCTCTTCAAAATGTCTTTGAATAGAACAGGTACAGCACTATAAGAAAAGGCTGTCACTGCCACATGATAATGTGAGAAAGATATCTTGAAAAACTAAGGACATAGTAACAAAACAAAAATACAGTACTGCCTAGCATGGTGGCATAAGCCAGTAGTCCCAGTGACTAGGAAAGTTGGGGTAGGAGGATCACTGGAGCCCAAGAGTTTCAGTCCAGCTTGGACAACACTAGTAAGACTTTATCTCCTTAAAAAGCAAGCAAGCAAACAAACAAACAAACAAAAAACCCTCAGTTGGCTTGGTGCCTGTAGCACAGTGGTTATGGTGCCAGCCACATGCACTGAGGGTGGTAGGTTTGAACCCGCTAAACAATGACAAATGCAACAAAAAAAATAACCTGGTGTTGTAGTGGGAGCCTATAGTCCCAGCTACTTGAGAGGCTAAGGCAAAAGAATAGCTTAAACCCAAGAGTTTGAGATTGCTGTGAGCTGGGATGCCATAGCACTCTTCTGCGGGTGACATATTGAGACTCTAACTCAAAAAAAAAAAAAAAAAAAACCCTCAGTTGTGTACTTCAGATGTCAGCTGACTTCATTTCAAATAAACTTTCAGAAATTAATAAGCAACATCATACTTGGAGTAGAATGGGACATTAACATAATTGTTGAAACCAGAACAGCTTTGCACTTGCTCCTAGTCTTTTAGGCTGGGCTCCCAGGTATCCTGGCTCCTAATCAGCTCTGCTGTACAAGCACAGAGAAACACAGACAAGGGAGTTTGCAGAAAGACAGAAGGTCTTTGATTTAACTTGTCAAGAGATATGATAGACCAATGCTTCTACTTACTATGGTTTCTTACCCCAAAAAACAGGAAAGAAGAAACTGTATGATGAACAGAACATTCTTCCATTGGTTAAATTCAGTAGCCTATGATGAAAAAAGAAAAAAACTAATGATTAAACTAATGATACTACAGTTTAAATCTACTGATTTTACCAAGCCCTGTGTTTTTATACAGGAACAAGCTTCCAGACAGAAACTGTAATTTTAAAAATCCTGGCCAGGCATAGTGGCTCACACCTGTACTCCTAGCACTCTGAGGGGCTGAGGTGGGAGGATCCCTGGAGCTGAGGACTTCAAGACCAACCTGAGCAAGAATAAGACCCACACCTGGTCTCTACTAAAAATAGAAAAATTAGCTGGGTGTGGCGGGCATCTATAGTTCCAGCTACTCTGGAGGCTAAGGCAGGAGGATTATTTGAATCCTGGAATTTGAGGTTGCTGTGAGATAGGCTGATGCCACAGCACTCTACCCAGGGCAACAGAGCGAGACTTTTGTCTCAAAAAAGGGGGAAAAAAATCCTTCCCAAACCAAGAAATACAATATTTAAAAACCTAGGTAATATCGGTTGTGTGACGTTGGGTAACTTACTTTTCTTCCCTGAACCGCAGATTTATTTTACAAAATAGGGTTTTAAAAAAATAAAAATAAAAAATCCTCCTCAAAAGAGTGATGTGGACTCTAGAGCATGATGGCAGATGGGAAGGATGTTTAGCTCAGCTCTCCTGGAACAAGAGTGAGAGTGAGTGGGCTAGATCATTCCCGGTGTGGACTACTGGTGTGGAGTGGCAGTTCGGGGTGTGCAGTGAGGTGGTGGATTGCTGGACTTGGAGCGTAATCCGGAGCTGCGGAGACTGCCAGGAAAAGTTCTGCCCCACAGCTGCAGTGGCTGCAGGCAGCAGCAGCAACCAGCCCCACCACGGATGATTACAGTTCCCAGTTAGTGGGCAAACTAGGTATTGTGTGGAAAGATTGGTGAAGTGTGGACTACTGAGCAGAATTAGGTGGCCAGAGTGGGGCGCTGTCTGGTGTGGCACCACTGTGGTTAGGCGGAGGGAGAGACACTCAGATGGGAAAGATCCTGGATAGAAAGAGGCCATTCTTTTGGAATTTAGGAGATGGCAGTTGCCATAGACACCTTTCCATGTGGACCAGGCACAGTGATTTGAGTCTCACCCACAGACAGTTGTCCTACCCTGGGAACTGGCCCGGGATATCCCGCACTTCACGGGAACTGTTGTTGGGAGAATTTGTGAAACCTGTCTATGAAGATATTTTGAGATCAGTGGAATCAGAAGTTCAGCAGGGTCTAGGCGCCAAGCAGTTATTCAGGCAAACACCAAGAACAATTTAAGCCTGGGACCCACTCACGGCACCACCTGGTGTCCAGAAGTATATTGCAACATAAGTGCATTCCTACTAAAGTCAATCCCTACGGAATATATAGTTGCATGTTTTTATATATATGTATGTGTGTAAATAATTTTGTACATACAAAATTATACTAAATAATTTTGTATTTACATATATGTAAATAATCTTGTTACTATTTGTCTCTTTTTACTCATTCTTTTTGCTTTTTTTCCATTTTTCTTTCTTGTAGAAGTTATTGTTAAAATTTTTAATTATTATTTTTCCTCTGCTTTCCATTTTTTTCTTCTTTTTTTAGACAGAGTCTTGCTATGTTGCGCTTGGTAGAGTGCTGTAGTGTCGCAGCTCATGGCAACCTCTAACTCTCTTGGGCTGAGTGGTTCTCTTGCCTCAGCCTCCCAGGTGGCTTAGGGGCTGTGAGCACCCACCATGGCACCTGGCTGTTTTTTGGTTGTGGTTGTCATTATTGTTTGGTGGGCCTTTGGCTGGGTTCAAGCCCGCCAACTCTGGTGTGTGAGGCTGGTGCCCTCCCTGGCTGCTGGGCTACAAGCGCCAAGCCCTCCCCTTCCTCTTATGATTACTGAGAGTGCTTACATCAGCCTATTCAACTTTTTGGTTTGTTTGTTTTTGTTTTTGATTGAATGTGTGTCTGATTGTTTTTATGTTTGGTCATTTTGTTTCAATGTGCCTTGTGTTCTGCTAACACCTCAGGTTGTCTATGTTCTCTAAGTCCAATTTTTACATTCAACAAGAGCAAAGGGGAGTGGGGGATGATAGCCAACTGAAGTCACTTTCAACTGAAGCCAGCTTTCAACAGAAGCTCCTGTCCAGAGAGAAAGATAACAGCCAGAAAGAACCCAAAATAACTAAGGGTGGAAGTCTAGCTGAGAGAAAAGATTGATAATTGCACGTCTTCTCTGCTGAGGCAAGCTGAAACTCCAAGGAAACAAATTTCAGGTACAGAACCCACCCCAAAGAGAACATGTGTCTGTCCCCTCCCCCAAGAGAGTTGCTTGCTTGTTTGCTGTGAGATCTCTACTAGTGAGCGGTGAACTGAGGTCCTCTTCTCTCACCCCACAGGAGCGAGTTGCTGGAAGCTGGGAATCCTTCTCCAGAGAGTCCCTGCTGTGAGCCTGGGTATTCTCTTGCCTGGTATAAAGTTTGAACAAATATTTCCCCTGCAACTTTGAACTCCCAGTCCACCCTTCCTCCTGGCCTGACGGTCTAGCAGCCCAACCCTTGCAGAGGCTAGAACATTCATGATTCTTTGTTAAGACTGGGCATTACATGGTCTGAGGTAGCACAGCTGCTACACTGTAACTGTGAATCTGGCAACAGCGCAGAAAGGCACAGGAGGTAAGAGGTCTGGCTTGGCTCTAAGAAAGAGCAACTCAGCAGTGAGTGGAGCCTTGGGTCTCCATACCACGAGTGAAGGCTTGAGAACCGCTGAGGTGTGGGAACCCAAGTGGAGACATCTCCCACCTAGCAGCAGCATTAATAGAGAGATCACGTTGGGGTCAAATTTCAGAGAGACACCTCCCCAATTCTGTGGACTGCCAGAGAGAGCTAGATCTTGCATTGCAGGGATACCAGAGAAACAGAGTGGCTCGGGCAGAGATGCAGTCTCTGAAGGCAAAAAACATTTGCTGTTTTGTTAACCTCTGGTTTCAGACAAGCTCAGGTGGAACACTCCCCAGTTTCGATTGAGCTCCTAAGGTAATCAGACTTCAACTCCCCCAGCCAGCTGGTGGCAGAGGGTGGTCACTTGGCTGATGAGGCATTCACTTCCCTCTGATTCTGGAAGGCCCAAATCCCTGATACATTTGCTCTTTGGAGGGAACTGGACCACAGCCCCATGGGGCTACCAGTGTAATAGAGGTGCAAGGTGGGGAAGGAGGCACCAGCCCCCCTGGACTATTTTGCTGGGCGGGCCTTTCTGACTCCACAGAGCAGCAGAATAAGCCGCACTTGAGCTGCCAGTGGACCCCCTGCTGCTTAGATGCTAAGACCTTTTGACCTCTCCCACCTGATTGGTGTTTGTGTTATTGGAGACAATTTCTTTGGAACTCTTGACCTGGGCCCATCACCTGGGGACCCACCAAGGTTGTACCCTGGTTGTGTTTTTGTGGGAGTGTGGGATTCTCCTCTTCCACTTGTTGCCTATCAGGCGGCGGGGTGTCTTAGTTGCTTATATATCTCCAAAGCTGAGATTTCAGCTCAAAGCCACTGATTTACTAGGATTGGACAGAGACTAGCTGAATGCAGGTCAGAGCCATCTAGCCACACCACAACAAGCAGTTCCCCAGAGTTTTGGGCTGTAGTACTAAAAGGGACCTTTGTAAAGTTCTAGGGGAAAATCCATAATCACCAGTCCCAGTTCTTTGGTAAAGGGCTGGTTAAGTACAACTCCAGGAGCCCTCAACTCAATTTCACCCTACCAGTGAAATGGTGAAAAATAATCATGGGGCAAAATCAGTGAAAAAACTTTGGCAACATGAATAATCAGAGTAGATCAACTCCCCCAAGGAATGACAAAGGAGATACAACAGAAGATCCCATTCATAAACAAATGGGTGAAATGTCAGAAATCAAATTCAGAATTTGGATTGCAAATAAAATTAACAGAATGAAGGTAAAGTTGAAATTAGAAATTCAAGGAGCATTTCAAAAGTTGTCTCAAGAATTCAATGAATTCAAAGACAAAATCACCAAAGATTTTGACACACTGAGGCAAGAACTTGCAGCCCTCAAAGATCTGAGAAATACAGAGGAATCCCTCTGTAACAGAATGGAGCAGGCAGAAGAAAGGATCTCTGACATGGAAGACAAAGCTTTTGAATGCTCCCAATGTTCCAAGAGGAAGAAAAGTGGAGAGCAAAAATGGACCATTATCTCAGAGAGCTGTGGGATAATTAAAAAAAAACTAATATTAGCCTCATAAGAATTCCTGAAGGCGATGAGGTTGCTTCCAAAGACCCAGATGTTCTGCTCTACTCAAGGGATAATCGAGGAGAACTTCCCAAACATGGCAAGAGATTCTGAAATTCAGATAGCAGACAGTTTCAGAACCCCAGCACAACTCAATCCAAATAAAACATCACCCCGACACATTATAATTAACTTCACTAAAGTTAATATAAAGGAGAAGATTCTGCAAGCAGCCAGACATAAGAAAACCATAACCTACAATGGGAAGAATATTAAAACGACTACAGATCCTTTATGCTAAAATTTTTCAAGCTAGAAGAGGATGGTCATCGACTTTTAATCTCCTAAGACAAAATAACTTTCAACCCAGGATTCTGTATCCAGCTAAACTGAGTTTCATTTATGATGGAGAAATTAAATACTTTAATGACACATATTGAAGAAATTTGCAATAACTAAACCAGCTCTCCAGGATATTCTCAGACCTATCCTCCACAATGACCAGCACAATCATCTACCACCAAAGTAAATTCACTCAGAAACTTTTGGTCAAATTCCAACTTCCACAGTGGCTAAAGGATTAAAAATGTCCACTGGAATTTCGAAAAACTCAATACCCAAAATACTACCAGGCTTATCAATACTCTCAATTAATGTGAATGGCTTAAATTGTCCTCTAAAGAGGCACAGATTGGCTGAACAGATACAAAAACTCTGATATCTGCTGCATACAAGAATCTGCTGCATACAAGAATTTCATCTTATCTTAAAAGATAAATATAGACTTAGGGTAAAGGAATGGTCATCTATATTTCAGGCAAATGAAAATCAGAAAAAAGGAGGTATTGCAATTTTATTCACAGATACAATAGGCTTTAAACCAACAAAAATAAGGAAAGATAAGGATGGTCACTTCATATTTGTTAAGGATAAAACTCAACATGATGAGAGTTCAATTATTAACATTTATGCACCCAACCAGAATGTGCCTCAATTTATAAGAGAGATTCTAACAGACATGAACAACTTGATTTCCTCCAGCACCTTAATAGTCAGAGATTTTAACACCCCTTTGGCAGTGTTGGATTGAGCCTCCAATAAGAAACTAAGCAAAGAAATTTTAGACTTAAACTTAAACATTCAACAATTGGACTTAACAGACATCTACAGAACATTTCATCCTAACAAAACTGAATACACATTCTTCTCATCAGCCCATGGAACATACTGCAAAATTGATCACATCTTAGGTCACAAGTCTAACCTCAGCAAATTTAAAAGTATAGATATTATTCCTTGTATTTTCTTGGATCATCACACAATAAAAGTTGAACTCACCAATAACAGTTATCTGCATGCTGATACAAAGACATGGAAACCAAATAACCTTATGCTGAAAGATAGCTGGGTCATAGATGAGATTAAGATGGAAATTGCCAAATTTTTGGAACAAAACAATAATGAAGACACAAATTATCTGAACCTGTGGGATACTGCAAAGTCAGTCCTCAGAGGGAAATTTATAGTTGCAAGCCTTCCTCAAGAGAACAGAAAGAGAGGAAGTCAATAACTTAATGGGACATCATAAGCAATTGGAAAAGGAAGAACATTCCAACCCCAAACCCAGCAGAAGAAAAGAAATAACTAAAATTAGAGCAGAATTAAATGAAATCTAAAACAAAAGAATTATTCAAAAGATCAATAAGTCAAAAAGTTGGTTTTTTGAAAAATTCAACAAAATTGATAAACCTTTGCCCAACCTAACCAAAAATAGAAAATTAAAGTCTCTAATATCATCAATCAGACAAAGGCAAAATAACAACAGACACCTCAGAAATTCAAAGACTCCTTAATGAATATGACAATAATCTTTATTCTCAGAAATATGAAAATATGAGAGAAATTCATCAATACTTAGAAGCATGCCAACTTCCTGGACTTAATCAGAAAGAATTGGAAATGCTGAACAGACCTATATCAAGTAATTAAATAGAATCAACTATACAAAATCTCCCTAAAAAGAAGAGTCTGGGACCAGATGGCTTCACATTAGAATTCTACCAAACCTTTAAAGAGGAACTAGTACCTTACTCAACCTTTTCCAAAATATAGAAAAAGAAGGAAAATTACCCAACACATTCTATGAAGGAAATATCACCTTGATCCCCAAACCTGGAAAATACCTAATAAGAAAAGAAAACTATAGACCAATATCACTAATGAATATTGATGGAAAAATATTCAACAAGATCTTAACAAACAGAATCCAGCAACACATCAAGCAAATTATATACCATGACCAAATGGGTTTTATGAGTCTCAAGGCTGGTTCAATATACATAAATCTATAAATATAATTCATCACATAAACAAATTAAAAAACAAAGACCATATGATTCTCTCAATTGATGCAGAAAAAGCTTTTGACGATATCCAGCATCATTTCATGATCAGAACACTTAAGAAAATTGGTATTAAAGGGCCATTTCTTAAACTGATAGAGGCCATCTACAGCAAACCCACAGCCAATATTGTGTTGAATAGAGTAAAATTGAAATCATTTCCACTCAGATCAGGAACCAGGCAAGGTTGCCATTGTCTCCACTGCTTTTTAATTTTGTAATGGAAGACTTCGCCATCACAATTAGGCAAGAAAAGGTGATCAAGGGTCTCCATATAGGGTCAGAAGATATAAAACTTTCACTCTTCGCAAATGATATGATTTTATACCTAGAAACCCCCAGGGACTCAACTACAAAACTCTTAAAAGTGATCAAGGAATACAGTAGCATCTCAGGATACAAAAGCAATACTCACAAATCAGTAGCTTTTACATATACCAATAATAATTAAGCCGAAAAAAGAGTCAAAGACTCTATTCCTTTTACAGTTGTGCCAAAGAAGATGAAATATTTGGGAATTTACCTAACAAAGAACGTGAAAGATCCCTATAAAGAGAATTATGAAACTCTGAGAAAAGAAATAGCTGAAGATGTTAACAAATGGAAAAATATACCATGCTCATAACTGGGAAGAATCAACATTGTTAAAATGTCCATACTACCCAAAGCAATTTACAAATTTAATGCAATCCCTATCAAAGCACCACCATCATAGTTTAAAGATCTAGAAAAACAGTACTTCATTTTATATGGAACCAGAAAATACCTTGAATAGCCAAGGCATTACTCAGAAATAAAAACAAGTCAGGAGGAATCATGCTAACAGACTTCAAACTATACTATAAATCTATAGTGATCAAAACAACAGGGTACTGCCACAAAAACAGAGAGGTAGATATATGGAACAGAATTGAGAACCAAGAGATGAACCCAGATGCTTATCATCATTTGATCTTTGATAAGTCGATCAAAAATATAAATTGGGGGAAAGATTCCTTATTTAACAAATGGCACTGGGAGAATTGGCTGGTAACTTGTAGATGACTGAAACTGGACCCACACCTTTCACCACTAACAAAAATTGACTCTCACTGGATAAAATATTTCAACTTAAGACATGAAACTATAAAGATTCTTGGAAAGAGTGCAGGAGAAACACTTGAAGAAATTGGCCTGGGAGAATTTATAAGGAGGACCACCCAGGCAATGGAAACCACACCAAAAATACATTACTGGGATCTGATCAAACTAAAAAGCTCCTGCACAGCCAAGAACACAGTAAGTAAAGCAAGCAGACAGCCCTCAGAATGGGAGAAGATATTTATAGGTTATGTCTCTGACAAACGTTTCATAACCAGAACCCACAGAGAACTCAAATGTATTAGCAAGAAAAGAACAAGTGATCCCATCTCAGTGTGTGCAAGAGACTTGAAGAGAAACTTCTCTGAAGAAGACAGGCACATGGCCTACAGACACATGAAAAAATGCTCTTCAGCTTTAATCATCAGAGAAATGTAAATCAAAATCACTTTGAGATATCCTCTAACTCCAGTAAGAATGACCCACATCACAAAATCCCAAAACCAGAGATGTTGGTGTGGATGTGGAGGAAAGGGAACACTTCTACACTGCTAGTGGGAGTGCAAGCTAATATATCCCTTTTAGAAAGAAGTATAGAGAATACTCAGGGATCTAAAAGTAGACCTGCCATTTGATCCTGCAATTCCTCTACTAGGTATATATCCAAAAGACCAAAAATCACATTATAACAAAGATATTTGCACCAGATTGTTCATTGAAGCTTAATTCATAATAGCCAAGTCTTAGATGAAGCCCAAGTGCCCATCGACCCATGAACAGAATAATAAATTGTGGTATATGTATACCCTGGAATATTATGCAGCCTTAAAATGATGGCGACTTTATCTCTTCTACATTTACATGGATGGAGCTGGAACATATCCTACTTGGTAAAGTATCTCAAGAATGGAAGAAAAAATATCCAATGTAGTCAGTACTATTATGAAACCAATTTACAATCACTTTCACATGAAGAACAGATCACAATGATGGCCCAGGATGAAGGAAGGAGGAGGATTGGGTGGGGGGGGAGTCAGATGGAAGGAGGGTGAATGGTGGGATCATATTCACAGTGCATAATGCAAGGGTACATGTCGTATCTATTAAGTATAGAGTATAAATATCTTAACACAATAATTAAGTAAACAAGATAAGGTATATATTAACCAGTGTGATGTAAACAGTCTGAATTCTATATGAAATCAGCACATTGTGCCCCATAAATGCATTAATGTATGCATGATCTATGTGTTTTTGATTTAATAAAAAAAAAAGAGTGATGTGAGGATTCAATGAAATTGTAACCTCGCTGGTGGCAAGAACAAAGTGATAGCTATTGTTGTTTAGGTTATTTATTTTACAAATATTTACTAATTTGTATCCCAAAATCAGGGCTGGCTTTGCTTTTTATAAAAATCTGAGAAGAAAGTGTACTTTTTGAAAAAATGAATTTATTAAAATACTCATAAAGAATATTAAATTGCACAGAAATTAACAGACACTAATTACAAACTTTACATCTTATGCTACAATGTATGAAAAGCATCCGTTCTACTTTTCTTAAGCTGCTCATACATTTTAACTTCTTACACATCTTATAAGATGAACATAAGAAAATGACACAAGTCTTTCAAGGAAAGAACACCTTCTGACCCAGCCCTATCGTGAATTAATGTTTTCTGAAATTCAAGACACACGTGCATTAGAAAGGGAGGACTTTGGTGACAGTATACAGATGCCTTGTTTAGCTTTAAAACAAAAATGATTGCTTTCCCTTTCTAATGACATAACTAAAATATCTGAGGGGCATTGAAAGAAAAATCCCCTGAGTGTTTGGTCCAATGCATCAATTCATTGAAATTCACAGGCATTACAAAAGGATATAAAACTAAAATTTCTTAGTTTTAAATTAACACTGGGCAGGTTAAAGGCCAGATTCTCCCTTCGTGGGCCCATTGCCCCCCCCCCAGCTAAAGTAGGTAGCCCTCAAGCACCCAAGAGAAACTGTTCCTGAGCAAGGTAGCTTAGCGGGTCCGCATCTAGAACCTACCTAAGCTGAGCCCAAGACCTGGCCAGTCCCGGGCCCTGACCAGTGGTGTCAGAAGCAGACCCTGACAGGAGATGGGACACAAAGACTCAGTTTAAGATTCAGTTTCTAGGCTAGACACAATGGCTCACGCTTGTAATTCTAGTACGCTGGGAGGCCGAGGCAGGTAGATTGCCTGAACTCAGGAGTTTGAAACCAGCCTGACCCAGAGTGAGACCTCATCTCTAAAAATACCCAGGAGTTGTGGTGGGGACCTGTAGTACCAACTTCTTGGGAGGCTGAGGCAAGAATATCACTTGAGCCCAAGAGTTTCAGGTTGTTGTGAGCTATGATGCATAGCACTCTACTGAGGGTGACAAAACAAGACTCTGTCTCAAACAAACAAACAAAAAGACTCAGTTTCTATTCTCCAAGAACTTAATCCTTACCTGAGAAAATAAAATTAACCCCTTTGAAATGATCAATAAAAAAGGAGGGTTTTGTTGTTGTTGTCATTGCTGTTGAGACAGAGTCTCACTTTGTCACCCTCAGTAGAGAGCCATTGCATCATCATAGCTCACAGCAACCTAAAACTCTCGGGCTCAAGTGATCTTCTTGCCTCAGCCTCCCAAGTAGCTGGGACTACAGGTGCCTGCCACAATACCTAGCTATTTTTAGAGACTGGGTCTCACTGTGGTTCAGGCTAGTCTTGAACTCCTGAGCTCAGGCAATCCACCAGCCTCGTCCTCCCAGAGTGCTAGGATTATAGGCGTGAGCCACCGCATCTGGCCTAAAAGGGGAATATTTTATTCATGATTTGTCCCTTGCTTGTCCAAATCCAAAAATGATTTTTTATTTTTATTTTTTGAGACAAGGTCTTGCTCTAGTACCCAAGCTGGAGTATAGGGACACAACCATAGCTCACTATAGCCTTGGACTCATGGGCTTAAGCAATCTTCCTTTCTCAGGGTCCAGAATAGCTGGAACTACAGGCACACACCACCATGCCTGGCTAATTCTTTTTATTTTTTATAGAGATGGGATCCTGCTATGTTGCTCAAGCTGGTCTTAAACTCCTAGGTTCATGATATCCTCCCATCTTAGCCTCCTAAAGTACTAAGATTACAGGTATAAGCCACCATATCCAGCTCCAAAATAATTTTAAGTTGACTCAAGACTATAAGTAAATATATGCTCAATAACATGAAGAAATGTAAGTTCTACTCACTTTCTCTTAAGCAATACTTTGTTAGCCAAGTGTTCATAACTCTACATATTTGAAACTATTTAAATATTTTTATAAGTTTATAATTCACAGGGTTTTTTGTTTTTGGTTGTTTTTTTTTTTATGGAGACAGAGTCTCACTATGTCGCCCTCAGCACAGTGCTGTGGCATCACAGCTCACAGCAACCTCAAACTCTTGGCCTTATGTGATTCTCTTGCCTCAGCCTCCCAAGTAGCTGGGACTTTTGGTGCCCACCATACAATTCACAGTTTTTAAATAATTAAAATGGAATGCTCTTCTCCAATGAGTACAACTTTGTCACTTTTTACTTTCATTGTTTCCTTATTAATATTTGCCCATTTCTCTTATCAAAATGATATATGGTAAATGTTGATAATTATTGAAACTGGCTAATGGGTATGTGGGATTTGTAATACTATTCCCTCTTCTTTTGTGTATGTTTGAAAGTTTCTATGTACCACAAAACTTTTTTTTTTTTTATTGAGACAGAGTCTCACTTTGTTGCCCTTGGTAGAGTGCCGTGGCATCACAGCTCACAGCAACCTCAAACTCTTGGGCATAAGCAATTCTCCTGCCTCAGCCTCCCAAGTAGTTGGGACTACAGGTGCCTGCCACAACACCCAGCTATTTTTTTTTTAGCAGGCCAGGGCTGGGTTTGAACCCACCAGCCCTGGTGTGACTGGCGGCTTACCCACTGAACTACAGGTGCTGCCCCACTAAACCTTTTTTTAAATGCTTGCCAAAGAAAAAATATAATAAATATAAATCTGTCTTACTGGCAAGCTCCAAGCTAATCAAGGGGACAGAAAACATCCAAAAGACTTATACCCAGAAAGTTTATGCTGAGGCAATCAACGACCAAAATAAAATAAAAAAGAATAACAAAAATGATGGGACATTTAGTGTCTAAAATTAAAATGAAATTGAGAGTAAGTCCCAAATTTCAAACCAAGCGTAGGAAAAAAAAATACTGTGTTCTTGATACCACATAAAACATTGAGGGCTATTTAGTAATTTTCGTAAAAATATTTAGATTCCTTGCCAACCCAAATTTTTATGGATTTTAGTTTTATTTACTTGTTTAATAATGAGGCTACAGTAGTTGCATTTAAAAAAAATAATAATGTACCATCATTGCTAAATTTGACTGGTTTAAAAAAAAACAATGTAACATGACACTTATTATAAAACAGGAAATAATTAAAGATGAAAATGATAAGGTTCTTCTTCCTTTAGACTTACTGTTGTAGTAAAAGTATATTGAATTAGAAATCATTTTCATTTTGCACTTTGGGTTGGTTTTATTTTTTTCTTTTGAGGCGTTGTCTCCCTGTCACCCTGGATAGAGTGACGTGGCATCATAGCTCATAGCAACTTCAAACTCCTGTCTCAAATAATTCTCTTGCCTCAGCCCCCTGAGTAGCTGGGTCTACAGGTACCCACCACAACACCCAGCTAGTTTTTCTATTTTTACTAGAGATACGGTCTCCCTTTTGCTCAGGCTGGTCTCTAACTCCTGAACTCAAGCAATCCACCCTCCTTGGCCTCCCAGAGTGCTAGGATTACAAGCAGTGAGCTACCACACCTGACCCACTTTGGGTTTTTTAAATCAGAAAAGTCCTACTTGTCTCTATTCATCAGCTATAATACTGTTACACATCAGATGCTTTGAACCTATGGGAGTGATTCAAATACTAAAGAAAGTTCACCCACTGAGTATTCTCCAAAGGCCTAGTTTGTTAACATGAGCAGCTGTCATCTCCCACTTTGTTAATCAGAGATAGAATCAAAGTACTATTAATAGATTTATTGACTGTGTAAGCCAAAGTCTCAGAATTGAATTCCCAGAGCAATGAGTCACACACACGCAAGTTTTATTATACTCTCTGATCCTTTCCGTCTCTCTACTCCCCATCGACCAGGAAAAATGACTCATCAAATTTCTCTTTCCATTAACAAGAGAAGTTAACGCTCTGCTCTAATTCATCAATCAGCTTTTGGGACATTCAAACCAAACTTGGCAAATAAAATGCATTTTTATATTGCAGGCCAACACACCTAATAATATACATTTAATTCTTCGTGTATTTGGTTCCAAACTCAACGGGAGGAAGTCTTCCCTGATGGATTTAATGAACACAGAGCAATGTCAGTAGTAGAAACCTCACCATTTTGCTCCTGCAGGGTTGACTGCTTTTTTCTTGCTGATTATGTTGAATGCCCCATATCTTTTGGTATCTCTTGCCTTGTCATACAATACTTTTAAATGAAAATATAGTCAAATGTTCGACTTTATGACTTTTGTACTTTGTCATTTTCTAGAAAGCTTTCTCTTATGGTTGATTACACGTGTATCTATAAGGTCTGACCATTAAGTTCATGAACTTATGCTAGAAAAAGTGTCACATACCTCATTGCTGAGTATCACCACAGTCACCTTCAAAGTATTCCCTTTGGGAGCTATGCACTGAGGCCAGCACCTCGTCTGCCCTTCAAGGCACTTTTTCTAGGATGAGTTCTCAAACTTAACTGTCAGACCTTGTACTACAACAGCTCTGGTGGACATTCCAGAAAAAGAGTTCCAAAATGGCTTTGAAGGGTAGACTAGGTGCTGGCATTGGTGCAGAGCTTCCCAAGGAGAGCACTTTACAAGTGACTGCAGTGACATTCTGCAATGACATATGTGGCACTTTTTCTCGGATGAGTTCACAGACTTAATTGTCAAACCTCATATATTCTATTTTCTTCCAACGACAATTTTTCTTACAGTTTTTAAAAAAATAAATCTATACATTTAGCTCTTTTGTCCATCTGGAATTTCAGTGATTAGTAATCACTCTGGGACTGTAAGGTACTTAAAGGAATTTGCCCCTATTTTGCCATGTATAATGTGTATTTTTTGACCAAATATTTGAGGGGAAAAATAAAGATGTGCAGGATATATGGATAGGGTAGTACTATTTGTTACAGGTACATAAAATGTCTTATACCTTGTGTTTGTTCTTGTGTTTTATAATTATTTTTTACATAAAATGTCTTGTACCATGATATGTTAAAAATAAATGCTAAAACTCCTTTATAATACAAAACATAAGAACAATAGACATTTGAATTAAAAAATTAGAATGAAAGAGTATTTTCCTGAAAGTTTGGGCAAAAAAAATGGTGCAATTATACACAGGTGTGCATTATACAAAGCAAAACACAGTATGTTTGAAGTCTTCAGAGCCCCATCAACATTAGAAGCTATACACCACATGCCAATAGAGAGATACTCTCCTAGAATATCAGGATTTAACAAATTGAAGTATATGTTATATCCCTTTACTTTATAAGATATAAAGGATAGGCTATGGTTTTTCACATGTGAGGGAAAAAAATATTCACTTTTCAGATACAAATTAAATAACTGAGATTACAGTGGAGGATGTGTTTCTAGAGCCAGATTGCCTGGATCTATCACCCACTATCCTTGGGGAGTTATTTCAATAGTATGCCCTAGATGTCTTGCCTATAAATTGGGAATTATAATAGAACCTTCTACTCTGAGGGCCACTATGGAAATGCAATGAGATAGTTCATAAACAATGCTTTTTTAAAATGCCCAATATAATGAGCCCTCAATAAATATTAACTTTCAGGAGTATTATTATTATATAAGAAAGTATGTGAATTCTGCATGATAATCATTACAGGCAGGTAATAACTTGTGAAAACACCAGGTTAACAAGTTTATGAGTCCATGACTCGGATATGGGAACACACATTTTTACTGAAACAATGGTATAAGTTATTAACAATGGTAATAAATGATAAATAATAAATACCTAGTCTATTTTTACTCAGATGATACCTAAAATTCAGTTTCTGGTCATTATGCTCTTCATAACATCGCTCTTGTGAGAAAGTATGCTTTTCATCCTAACCAGGGATGAAGGAGTTTCTAGAGTTCTCTTTCTGGAATTAAATATACAGGGTGGTCATAAAGTTCATGTGCAATTTTATTTATTTATTTATTTATTTATTTTTAGACGGAGCCTCAAGCTATCCCCCTGGGTAGAATGCCATGGCATCACAGCTCACAGCAACCTCCAACTCCTGGGCTCAAGCAAGTCTCCTGCCTCAGCCTCCCAAGTAGCAGGGACTACAGGTGCCCACCACAACACCCGGCCATTTTTTGGCTGCAGCCATCATTGTTGTTTGGCGGGCCTGGGCTGGGGATTCGAACCTGCCACCTTAGGTGTATGTGGCTGGCGCCTTAGCCGTTGAGCCACAAGTGCCAAGCCTCATGTGCAATTTTAAATTGCACACAAACCCTGTATATCTGAAACAGCTATAAAACACCAGAATTTCAGAACAGATAAACTCCAGTGAATCAAAGAAAAATTTAATTTCTATAATAATGAAATGAGACCAACCCTTTGGACCACATCATTAAGAAGAACCTATAATTTTGTTTTGTGTAATGTTGGTGACATTGACTCAGTTCAAAATGAATAGAGAACAGCTGAAAAATTATTATTATGTTTTCAGATATCCTGTTCTACTCCTTATTAGAGAGATGCAGGGTGCCTCAGTGTTCTGCTTAACTCAAAAGTGAGAGCTATTTTTCAAACTTGGTGGCTTTTGGTGGTTGTCACTATAAATATGTGGAAATGGCTGTTTACCCTGGGGTCTTGGCTGCTAAGTCTTCCACTGTTCCCTGCTTCTGGGAAAGGAACTGTACAACTGAGAAAATATAGCCTGAGACAGAACCTCCACCTGCAGTCTTCCAAAGTCATTCAAACCCTAAAAGAGCTCCAAGTGGGATTGACTTTCAATTGTGTGCACCACACATCCATGCTGACTGCCAAATGTAGAAATACTATTGTGCTTGTGGGCTGCTACGCAGGGCCTCTGCAAACCTCACAGCCCCAGTCCAGCAATGAGATGGTTAACACCTGGCTAGTATGGGGGAGGCTCTGTGCACAGAGGCCTTGCTGGACCAGGATTTTGCTCATCACACCTCTTTCTCACATAAACTTAAACATCTCCCTTAAGCTATAGGCAAAATTCTTAGGAGGTGTGTGGTTGGTGACTTCCTGCAGAAGTCAGGGCTTGTATCCTCCAAGGTGGCTGTCATGGATTTTAAGGTCTCTTGGTCTTTATCCCTCCCAGTAGGCCCTGCATCTTATTACTAATTTACCATTTATTTGTCTCTAGATAAGGTTACCAGGGCAAATACTGAAAGAACAGTACCTTCTCTAAATTCAAATATGAGTCCTAGAATATTTAGAGGTAAAATGTATGATGTCTAGAATTTGTTTTAAAATATTCTGTGGGGTGAAAGGAGGGAGAGAGAAAAAATAAAGATAGCAAAATGCCTAAGTATTGAAGCTGGGTGGTAGGTATGTGGCAATCCAGTGAATATTCTCTCTACTTCGTGTGATGTTTCAAAATATCCAGAGTAGAAGGTGACAAATAAATATGTGAACTCATTTCTTAAAACTATCAAAACCCCCTGTTAGGGTAATTTTTCCAGAGTCTGAACATCAGCAAAGGGGGATAATGAGACACAAACTCAGACATTTATTGTTGTTTTCCAGAAGTATCAAGGCCAGGGTTCTTGGCATTCCTTCTGGATACCTTCTGCATGGCTAAAGATCAGTGCCAACACAGCAAGAGGGCCAGAGGTATTATCAAGGATATAAAACATCTTGCTTTCATGTACTGTCCTGGTTATTCTAGATACATTTATGCTTTTTAATCTCAGTGAGTACCAAAAGTTCAATATTAAATTTTTAAAAGATGGTTACTTAAGACTAATGATTGTTATCAGCTCACCTGTTGCAGGTCTCCAGTAGAGACACTGATAATAAAAGTTGGAATAATCATGAAGCAGGCATTGTAGAAAAGTACTCCATATTTCCCTAGCTCCTGAAAAAAAAAATTCAATTTTAGAAATATGAAGTGTCAAATTTTCTGGAGCCATTTATACAACTGAATATTTATGCAGAGTTAGAATATGCATTCCAACCAACTTTCAATTGGAATATTTTCAGCAAATTTCTGATGCAAAATGCTTCATTTCCCATGTCTGTGATTTCAGAATAAACATTGTTTTACACCGAAACTACAGATTAAACAGATGAAGATGGAAAGCCTCCAAGGCTCTATCCAACTCTAACATTCTAACTATGTGGGTTTCTTTTTTTAAAAAAGCATGCTACTCAAAATGGGAAATCTTCAAGAAAATAAAGAACATTGAAAATGTTAATATAAACGGAACTCTTTAAAAACATCTGCTCTTTCCATTAAAGCACAGCCGTGCTATATATTTACTTTCATTAAAGTGGCTATACCACATCTCCACCATTTTCAAAAGAGGATGACATATTGTGATTCTCTAAAGGCAACAAAACTGTTTTGGTAAAACGGCCACTGTTGAAAAATAAACGGCCATGCAGAAAAAAAAATCAGCACAGACAAAAAAAAAAAAAACATAGCTCATGGAAATAAGCCTGTCATCAGAGGGAAGTCACTCACTGGACACAAAGAACTTGGAACAAAGAAACATATGCCTGGCTCATCCTCCCAGATTCCTGTAACAGCTGGGACTGGGTGCCAGTGACAGGCAGCTACACGGAAGAAAAGCTCATCTGCCCCAGCCCCTTATGTCCAGAAAAGGCGGTTATTGCTGGATAGAACCTTACACATTACCCATTCCAATCCTCTCATTCCCCAGATGAGGAAACTAAGGCTTGGAGAAGTGAAGGTTCAAAGTCACAATGACCACTAACTAGTAAAACTTGAGTCTGTAACCCATGTCCCCAGACTTCAAAATGAGCGCTCTCAGAACAAACATCATGACCTCTTATTTTGCCTTGATCGCTAAAGACACTGATGAAAATTAATTTGTCTTTCAAAACAATCCCCTCTTTGTATATTCTGAGTGTGCATCTAAAATGGTGGCATCTTTTCCCTTATCTAATTTTTAACCAACATTTTGCAGGAGTAGGAATAACAAGAACTTACATACACAAGATAATTGAAAAAAATTAGTAATTCACAGACCCTATTACACACCATACATATTACACACTAACTATACAAATTTGTTTTCATTTTCCATATAATGCAGAGGCCAGAGGGAAAAGCCTAAAACCATAAGAGGGAAGATCTGGTACCTTTGGGTCCATCTTCTGTTTGGTATAAACTCCATTTGCTGCTGTGAAGACATCATTCAGAAATACGAAAATGTAGCCTTCCAAGTTAAAAGCAAGGTCAGAACTGGTAAAGAGAACACAAAAGGAGAATGATGATTCAGAAACTCACCACGTGGCCTCAAAGCCTGCCTGTTTTACCTTTCCCTAACTAAAGCCACTTTTCTGTGGCATATTTTCCCTCCTTTGTGGTAGTGAATGGTTAATTCTTCTGCTTTGTCTGCAGACAAAAACAAAACCAGCCCATCAGGTGGCTTCAACTCAATCATGAACGGCTTGAAACCAGAAGGACATTAACCATCTTCCTTTAACAGCAAAGCCCTTTCTTTTACTAACTGATAAATCGTGTAATAATTGTTGAGCCCTGACTTCTGTAAGGGGAGTGACTTGCCCAACCCACACAGTGGCTTTGCCTATTGTCGTAAACAGGACCATACCCAGGGTGCAGCCAGAACAGGACAGCTGGGCTGTGACTGGGGCCAGAGGGTCAAGGGAGAAGTGATACCTCCATCTGGTGCCTAATAGTGCCCTGTCCATCAAAAAGCCAAGGCAGGTCTCCATCCTACTATATAACTCCTTGAAGACTCCTTTCTTCCTATTCTTTTGAAATACCTTCTCTTCGATTTCCATTTTAAATAACACCCGAATAAAAATGTTTCGGGGGCTAGGACACAGGGGATGAGAGGGAGAACAACAGCCAAGCCATGATGTGGTTCGCCCACCTGCGCTCAATCCTTGCAGACAGCACCAGACCCATGTCACAATTCACAAATACAAATTGCCAGAAAGGAAAATCTATCCTTTTAGGTTCAGTCCCTGAGGGCCTGCAAATTTAACTGACAAAAGACAGATTAACAGGAGAAAAGGAATACAAACCTGATTAATATTTTACGTGCAGGGGAGTTCACAGAAAAGTAAAACTGAAAGAAGCAGTAAATTAGCAGATAGGACCTTACATAGCATTTTAACAGGAAAGAGGGTTTGCATTTTGAGACACAAATAAATTGAGGGAAAGCACCTAGGAAAATAATGGAGAAGAAGGATTATTTTAGCATTTGTTCATGCAGATTCATCTCAGGCTGACTCCCAGCTCTAGTAATAAGAGTTGATCTCCTCTTCCTGGTACAGGATTTTTAGCTCAAAATAACCCTTATCCCAAAGTTGTGTATTTTGGGAAGGCATATCCTGAATCATCTTCAAAACCAAAATAAAGATTATCTCTAAATGAAGAGAATGAAATAGAGAAGCAGAACTTGCATCGAAATCTGAATGTAAATTAAATCAGATTTTTGCTTGGCACATCCACCAGTATTATTATCTACAAGTGTATTTGTGAGGATGTAAATTCATTTTAGGTCATCATAAATCAGAACTCTCTGCGTCAATTATGAAAATAAGTATTTTCTCAAAATAAGAGTCTTCCAAATCTCTTAAGGAGCTCCACTGGCGCAATCGTTCAGCACGTGGTACTTACATGATTCAGTGTTAAAAAGAGATGGGAGAGTTGAGTGAGTAGTTGAGCCAGGTTTCCAGAAGCACAGGAGAAGGTGCTGCTCTCTTCTCCAGAGAGCCCCAGAACTTTCATCCCATTCTGGAGACCAGGCATCCCTAACAGGGATGTTCCCACCCCTTGAAGCCTTGGATGCTATCAGGTGGCTCAACCATTCACTCCTTTAGGCCAGTAGTAGAAGCACAGAAGTTAGCAAAGAATGTGTCGTTGTGTTGTTGTTGTTGTTGTTGTTGCCCTTGGCAGAGTGATGTGGTGTCATAGCTCACAGCAACCTCAGACTCTTGGGCTCAAGTGATTCTCTTGCCTCAGTCTCCCTAGCAGCTTGGAACTACAGGTGCCCACCACAACGCCTGGCTATATTTTTTGTTTTGCTTTAGCAGGCCCAGCCCAGGTTCAAACCCACTAGCTCCGGTGCATGTGGCTAGTGCCCTAACCACTGAGCTGTGGGGCGCCCAGCCTTCACAGACTTATATTACAACTTTTTCTGGCCATGTGACTTGCTTTGGTGAATAGAATGTAAGAGAAAGTGACACATGTCACTTCTGGGAAATAGCTTTAAGAGCCAGTACACAATTGTTCACATTCCCTCTCCCTGCCTGTTGGACTAAAAGCAACCTTTTTAATTTTCTTTCTCTTTTTTTTTTTTAGACAGTCACTTTGTTGCCCTTGGTAGAGAACTCTGACATCATAGCTCACAGCAACCTCAAACTCTTGGGCTCAAGTGATTCTCTTGTCTCAACCTGCTGAGTAGCTGTGACTACAGACACCCACCATAAGGCCTGGCTATTTTTTTAAAGACAGGGTCTCATTCTTGCTCAGGCTGGTCTCGAACTCCTGAGCTCAAGCAATCCACCCGCCTCAGTGTCCCAGAGTGCTAGTCTTTTTAATTTTCTTGATAGATTTATGGGTATTAGTGGTTTGGGTTACATGGGTGAATTGTATAGTGGTGATGTGTGGGGTTTTAGTGTACCTGTCACCTGAAGAGCATATATTGCACCCAACAGGTAGTTTTTCATCCCTCACTTCCCTCCCATACTCCCCCCTTGTGAGTATCTGATGTCCACTGTACTGCTCTGCCTGCCCCTGGGAAGCACTGAGGCAGGGATTCCATCATCCTAGGTCCTGAACAACCACACCAAGCAGAGCCCTCCCGCAAGTACTGACTGGTGCTGGGTTACACGTGTGCCACAGGCAGAGAACATCTGCTTGTGTTAAACCACCAAGATGCGGGGGTTATTTGTTATAGCATCATAAACTGACTTGCCTAACAGAGTGGATCTAGAATTGCTTGCATTTGGATGAGTTAGCTTACACAGTAGAAGGATGGGGTCCCAGCTGGCCACAGCTAAGCTCTGTGAATATCACCCACCTGAAGCGATCCATTCTGTGAGTGCTGGAGGAAGGGCAAGACTAAGCATTGCTATTCCAGGTTGGCTCTTGGGTAAAAGTTAGATGCATCTGGAAATATGATTTACCCTTTCAGCTCATCAGAGTACCTAAGCTAAACATGAGCTGAATTTCCATACACACAGCATCTGAAGTGCCATTTCTCTCCGCAGATGAACAAAAATATTTGTAAACCATTCTTTATAAAAGCTTTCAACTGGCTCTAAGTCAGTAGTTTTCAAATTGAGCCCTAAGGATCCTAGATGACAGATGCAGCAGACTAGACTCCAGAGTGCCATGGAGGGCACCGAAGGGGTCTGGGGAATTTCACCCCCGAATATGGCACCTTCATATGCTGACTTAATTAAAGGCCTTTGAAGATGAACAGATGCAAGAAAAGACCTTTCCCTGATATTCTCTTTTCCTTTTCTTTCTTTCTTTCTTTTTTTTGTTTTGTTTCTATGTTTTGGTTTGTTTTGTCTCACTCTTTTGCCCTGGGTAAGATGCAGTGACATCATCACAGCTCTCAGCAACCTCAAACTCCTGGGCTCAAGCAATCCTCCCACCTCACCCTCCTATGTCCCTGAGACTACAGGCACCCACCCCCAGTCCCAGCTACTGTTTCTACTTTTCCTAGAGACAAGGTATCACTATGCTGCTCAGGCTTGATACTCCTTTTTCTAACTTAAGACTGGGCCCTCCAAAGAGAACACACTTGCCTTCCTCCCTTCCCTAAAATCTCATTATCTATCACAGAAAAGGTGGCTGAGGAATACAACCACACCTGGACAGACTTTTCCAAAGAAAATATCTGCTTCTCAGTCGCAAATTCCAAAGAGAATCATTTACTGCCTCCCAGTCCTTTCTTTCTCCCTAATAATCACTTATGACCCCTCAGAAGCATTGTGTGCATTCCCCATGTTCCCCTCCCTTGTGAAGAAGGGCACAAAAGCATCCATACCCCACTGGGTTACTGGGTAACCACTGTCCTGTGATTTTCACCCTGTGCATGTTAAGATAAATTTGTATGTTTTCTTCTCCAATTAATCTGACTGTTTCAGTTCATTTTTCAATGAACCTTCAGAGGGCAAAGAGGAAGCTTTCTCCCTTATTCCCTACA
Source organism: Galago senegalensis (assembly GCA_963575145.1). NCBI lineage: Eukaryota > Metazoa > Chordata > Mammalia > Primates > Galagidae > Galago > Galago senegalensis. Next base: position 667 of record CAUYTI010016445.1, on the reverse strand, counting down.
GCATCTTCCACAGAGCCCCTCCTTTATTCAGCTCCTTTACTCTTATGATTTCATTCTAACAAAAGTCTTTGTGGCTAAAACAGGCTCTGCAGGCTGGGGTTTAACGTCTGTGCTGGCACCATACCAGAGGTATGAATCAGAGCTCTGAAACCAAAGAGGTGAACTTTCAAGGAGCTAAACTCAGCCGACAGTTAGGACTAGGGAAGAGGAAGGTACAGATGAAATGTAAATAATAAAGCTTGGTCTACACAAGGGACTTATTCTCCAATAAGATTAAGATGGTGTCAGGCAGGCTAGGGCAGACACTGGTCACTGTAGATCCTGTCTGACCTCCCGCACCTCCACATCCCCCCACCCCTCCCATTCTTACTGTTTTATAAATTTAGCTCCCACCCTGAAGATGCCTATCTTGAGTAGTTTAGGTAGACTGACTTAAGAGATTAACTTTTAAACTAAACTATTATAATAGGTTACTGAATTATGCTGATTATTATTTGAAATAGGGTTTAGTGTGGTCTTTGCTTTGAACTTTTATATATGAAACTGTAATTTTAGAAGTGAAAGAACAGAACAGTCTTTTTTTTTTAAAAAAGAGCCTCAAGCCGTCCCCCTGGGTAGAGTGCCGTGGCATTACAGCTCACAGCAACCTCCAACTCCTGGGCTCAAG
>CAUYTI010016443.1:0-10126 GCA_963575145.1 Galago senegalensis | reverse complement strand
AACCAAAAAATAGGCGGCATTGTGGCGGGCGCCTGTGGTCCCAGCTACTTGGGAGGCGGAGGCAAGAGACTCGCTTAAGCCCAGGAGTTGGAGGTTGCTGTGAGCTGTAATGCCAGGGCACTCTACCCAGGGGGACAGCTTAAGGCTCTGTCTCAAAAAAAAAAAAAAAAAAGAAAGAAAGAAAATACATCCTCCTTCCTTGTCTTCCAAGCTTTTAGATCTTTGTGTGATGAGGCCCTTTTGGAGATATCCTAGTAACTGTTCTGAACTTCGGCTCCAGGCAGGAGAGCAAACTAGGGATCCCTGGGGCAGCAGGCTAGTTCTCTATCTCCTGCTTTCCTCCTAGCCCTTCCCTTGGCTCCCTCCCACCCCCTACTGCTTCCCTCCCTCCCCCTACTGGTTTCTTTCACAAGTAGACAGGATAAGTGGGCCCCCTGCCCTAAAATATTAATCTCATGATCTGTTATCATTCTACCATTCTGGTTTCAAATCTTTCTATTTTTAAAAGACTTTAAGAGACCCCCTTCTAAAATGCTAATACCCCTGGGAGAGGTCAGACCTTAGCTAACATCTTGATTATCAGTTAGCACGTTAGTTGGGCTTAGTACACATTTGGCTGAGAAGGAACCCCACTCAAAGTATTCAACTGGAAGGAAACTGGCATCTATAACAACTTATTATTTTATTGTTATTGGTAGCTAAGATGTACTGAGGCCATGTTATTAAGTGTCAGGAATTGTTCTAATTCCCTCAGCCATCCTATTGACATTATCACTGTTATTTTACAGATGAGAAAACTGAATTACATACAGCATAAATTATCAGTCTATGGTCACGTAGTAAATATAGCCAAGTATAAAACTTCAGGCATTTGGATTCCGATGTGTACTCTCTAGCCATTTTGCTGTGACACCTCTTCTCTGTTGTAACATCTCTCAGAAATGACATTTTTCATGGAATAAAATCATGTGTTTAAGAGTAGTTGTCTCTTCCTGTTGAACGTTAAGGACCTTGCTATCTAAATAGGCTTTTTGTTTATTTATTTTTAATTAATTTTTTTCTTTTTTGAGACATAGTCTCACTATGTTACCCTTGGTAGAGTGCCGTGACGTCACAGCTCATAGCAACCTCAAACTCTTGGGCTCAAGCAGTTCTCTTGCTTCAGCCTTCCAAGTAACTGGGACTACAGGTGCCCACCACAAGCCCGGCTATTTTTTCTTTTTTGCAGTTGTTGTCATTTAGCTGGCCCAGGCTGGGTTCGAATGTGCCAGCTTCAGTGCATGTGGCCAGCACCCTAACCACTGTGCTGCAGGCAGCGAGCCTAAATAGGCTTTTTAGTAACAACTACGGTGAAATAGACAAATTCTTTGTATGTAGGTCACTACAAAAGTTTTGAGACAGGCTGTGTCTTATATAATCCATTATTTTACTTCTAAGAAACACACTGAACAGCATTCTTTCTAATTCACTTGTACAGGTTTATTTTTTATGTTTGTATTTCTTTTCTTTCTTTCTTTTGTTTTTTTTTTTTTATGAGACAGAGTCTCACTTTGTTGCCCTTGGCAGAGTGCTATGGTGTCATAGCTCACAGCACCCTCAAAGTCTTAGGCTTAAATGATCCATTTGTTGAGCTATAGGTACCCACCACAATGCCTGGCTATTTATAGAAACAAGGTCTGGCTCTTGCTTAAGCTGATCTCAAACACGTGAGCTCAGGCAATCCACCTGCCTCGGCCTCCCAGAGTGCTAGGATCATAGGTGTGAGCCACTGTGCCCAGCCTTTGACTAGATTTTAGACTTCAGATTTTTTTTTTTTTTTTTTATACAGAGTCTCACTTTATTGCCCTTAGTAGAGTGCCATGGCGTCACAGAGCTCACAGCAACCTCCAACTCCTGGGCTTAGGCTATTCTCTTGCCTCAGTCTCCTGAGTAGCTGGGACTACAAGCGCTTGCCACAACGCCCAGCTATTTTTTTGTTGCAGTTTGGCCAGGGCTGGGTTTGAACCCACCACCCTCAGTATATAGGGCCAGTGCCCTACTCACTGAGCCACAGGCACCGCCCTGGACCTCAGAAAATTTGAAGAAAGAGAAGTAAATTTAAGCTGTGCACATGAAATGTGTGCAAACACAAAGTTGTGTCTCTTAGTACCTGCTGCCTAAAAGTTAAGGGATCAAGGCCATGGCTCACACCTGTAATCCTAGCACTGTGGGAAGCTGAGGCTGTGGATTGCCTGAGCTCAGGAGTTCAAGACCAGCCTGAGCAAAAGGGAGACCCCATCTCTAAAAATAGCCAGGGTTAGTGGGCACCTATAGTCCCAGGTACTGGGGAGACTGAGACAAGAGAATCACTTGAGCCCAAGAGTTAGAGGTTGCTGCGAGCTATGTCACCATGGCACTCTACCAGGAGAAGACTAAGTGAGGCTCTGTCTCATAAAATAAATAAAAAGCTTAAGGGGCAAAGGGCTCTGATTCCTGGATTTTACCCATTACATTTGCAGTTTTTTAGGCCCTGGCAGCGACACCTGCAGATACCATTGAAATTCATAGTCTTACTAAAAATTTAAAGCATCAGTCATGATCCATGCAGTGTTTTCAGTGCCGTATAACTAGGGTCTCATCTGTACCCTGAATTAATGTTAAATGAATTTTAAAAATGTTCTGTGGTCACTACTTCTTAAGTAGATTTCAGTTCATTATTAAGTATCAGTAGCAAAAGTGTTCCTCACTTTAAACGATAAAGGGGCAAGTTCTGGGTCAAGTCATATAGGTCTTTTCTGATTTGTTTAGAATTAGCTTTTAATTGCAGATATAGTTAGGCCTCATTGTATAGCATATTCTTACCTTTTTTTTTTTTGGCATCTGTGTCATGTATATTCATGAGAATAGTCAAACACAAAAGCACATTCTTCTTACTATCTCCCTAAAGCAAACTGCCAAGGCTCTCAAGTCTGAATATGTTACAGAGCCATGAAGTAGAGGTAATTATTGATTTACTAAATGGAAAGCCAACTTCAAGATTGGTTTAAATAAATATTAAGATTTGTTCACTATAGCTACCATTTATTGAGCATTTACCATGTGTCAGATAAATATTTTATCTCAATCCTTCAATTCGGCTGAAATTGGTATACTTTTTCTTTTATAGATGAAGATTATAGACATTAAAACATGCTTAAAAGCATACATATATCTAACTATATGGCAAAAGTGGAATTCAAACCTAAGTTTTTCAGCCTCAAAACCTAAACTTTAATCTATGACTCTCCTTTAGGAATTCTACATAGGGCTCAGAATGTTTGTAAATATTGGATATATTTGGGTCTTGCCAAAGGAATACAGTTTTGAAAACGTCCCTCAGACTATTGGGTAAAAAGAATAGATCTTATGGTGTTACAGTGAAAAAAATGATCACTTACCCATCTGTTACCACTAGAATGGTAGAAGAAAATTAAAAGCAAAAGTTTTTAAACGTCCCTCACTAGAGAAAGTAAAGTGTACCCCTTTAGAGCAAGGCAAAGGGAAGAGATTAAGGAAGTCTAGAGCAAGAGAAAAGTGAAAACTGCCAATGTCATTATGACAAGTAGCTTAGAAACTGGGAGCAGATGAAGCAAATTTATGTTATTCTTGGGAAAATACATATAAAAAAGAAAAATATTGGGTTCTTGTTTATATTTTATTAAAATTTGGCATTGTTCTGCTTAGTTTTCAGATACTTCAAGTATTGTGAACAGAGACTGATTTGGATTATGTGTTTCTCAGCTAGACTAAATAAATGTTAACAATGGATAAATGCAAACACGTTGGGCAGTTGCGACTTGCTCAAGACCATTCCATCCTCAATCCTCAGAAATGGCACTGTGTGGACTGCAATACGACTGAGTCGATTTGGGCTTGCCTTAGCTGCTCCCACGTTGCCTGTGGAAGATACATTGAAGAGCATGCACTCAAGCACTTTCAAGAAAGCAGTCATCCTGTTGCATTGGAGGTGAATGAGATGTATGTTTTTTGTTACCTTTGTGATGATTATGTTCTTAATGATAATGCAACTGGAGACCTGAAGTTACTACGAAGTACCTTAAGTGCAATCAAAAGTCAAAATTATTACTGCACAACTCGTAGTGGAAGGGTTTTACGGTCTATGGGTACAAGTGATGATTCTTATTTCTTACATGATGGCGCCCAATCTCTGCTTCAAAATGACGATCAAATGTATACAGCTCTTTGGCACAGGAGAAGGATGCTAATGGGAAAAATTTTTCGAACATGGTTTGAACAATCACTCATTGGAAGGAAAAGGCAAGAAGAACAGTTTCAGGAAAAGATAGTACCAAAAAGAGAAGTGAAGAAAAGACAGCAAGATTTAGAGTATCAGGTTAAAGCAGAATTGGAAAGTACGCCTCCAAGAAAGAGTTTACGTTTGCAAGGTTTAGCTCAGTCTACCACAATAGAAATAGTTCCTGTTCCAGTACCACCACAAACTCCAGCATCACCAGCGAAAGATAAAGTAGTATCTACCTCAGAAGATGTAAGACTTAAAAAAGTTAGTGACTCCTCAGTTAAACGAAGGCCAATAGTAACTCCTGGTGTAACAGGATTGCGAAATTTGGGAAATACTTGCTATATGAATTCTGTTCTTCAGGTATTGAGTCATTTACTTATTTTTCGACAATGTTTTTTAAAGCTTGATCTGAACCAATGGCTGGCAGTGACTGCAAGTGATAAGACAAGATCTTCTTATAAGCATCCACCAGTTACAGATACATTAGTATGTCAAATGAATGAATGCCAAGAAAAAGATACAAGTTTTGTTCGGTCTAGACATTATAGTTTGTCATCAGGACTAAGTGGTGGGGCATCAAAAAGTAGAAAGATGGAGCTTATTCAGCCAAGAGAGCCAAGTTCACAATACATTTCTCTTTGCCATGAATTGCATACTTTGTTCCAAGTCATGTGGTCTGGAAAGTGGGCGTTGGTCTCACCATTTGCAATGCTGCACTCAGTGTGGAGACTGATTCCTGCCTTTCGTGGTTACGCCCAACAAGATGCTCAGGAATTTCTTTGTGAACTTTTGGATAAAATACAACATGAACTAGAGACAACTGGTACCAGTTTACCAGCTCTTATCCCCACTTCTCAGAGGAAACTGATCAAACAAGTTCTGAATGTTGTAAATAACATTTTTCATGGACAACTTCTTAGTCAGGTATATTTTTCTAAATCTTTATTTTCATCTTGGAATTCAGAAAGTGAATCCTGAAAATGCATATTCTGTGCATATCTAGTGTGTTAAAACTAGTACCATTTTTTAGGGCAAACTAGATTATTTTTATAAATGTATATAAAGAAGTCTGCTCACTCGTTTATGATTCTTCCTTCATGAATCATTGGAAATAGTTTTATGTCCATGGTATCAAAAGGCATTTTTGAGAGGGCTGTGTGCGCCTATAATCCTAGTATTCAGAGAGACCGAGGTAGGTGGATTGCCTAAGCTTATGAGTTTGAGACCATCTTGAACTAGACCGAGACTCTAGCTCTAAACCATAACTGCATGTTGTGGCAGGCTCCTGTGGTCCCAGCTACTTAGGAGGCTGAGGCAAGAGGATCACTTGAGCCCAGGAGTTTGAGGTTGCTGTGAGCAATGACACCATGGCACTCTACCAAGGGCAACAAAGTAAGACTTTGTCTCAAAAAAAAACAAGGCTTTTTTGATGAGAGGGAATTAGGAAACAACTTTAAATAGATTAACAATATTCATTCTCTGAAGGATTGAGATGAGGAAGGGTTTAATCCCAGAGGGAACAGATCTCAAATTGCTGCAATACTGGGGCTAAACATGCTGCCCATTTGAGCAATTACAGGGACCAGGGAGTAGCTCTGCAGGACTCCTTAATCCCAAAGAGATCTGGGAATTTCACAAGTAGGCAGGGAAATTTTCAGGTGAACAAGTGTGCTTTCATCTAAATCCTAAATGGCTTTCCTTTATTTGAATTACTGCTCAAAAGTTTCCTTTGTTGTGAAAAGGTGGATTACTTGTTGTTAGAATCTTCTATCAGTGAAATTAGGAAACTGATTCTCAGGCCTGTGCGGTGGTAGGCTCACGCCTATAATCCCAGCCCTCTGGGAGGCCAAGGCAGGTGGATTGCCTGAGCTCACAGGTTGGAGACCAGCGTAATCAACAGCAAGACCCCGTCTCTAAAAATAGCTGGATGTTGCGGCAGGCGACTGTAGTCCCAGCTACTGTAGTCCCAGCTACTTGGGAGGCTGAGGCAAGAGAATTGTTTGAAACCAAGAGTTTGAGGTTGCTTTGAGTTATGACGCCATAGCACTTTACCAGGGTGACAAAGTGAGACTGTCTCAAAACAAAAAAAGGAAACTGATTCTCAGGAGATTACAATAGTTGGTTGCTAGAATGGCTTTTGTTTGTTTTATGTCAAGAAAGTTCTTAATATCGACCCTATAAATGCCAGGCATGTACTTTATGTCAATTTGTTAAATCTAAATCTGTATTAGAACTGGCTTCTGTATTTTGTTGCCTGTGCTAGGAATGTAGCTGGTCGGAAAGAGCTTCTTTGTAATACTACAAATCGTACGTGGATTATTTGTTCATAGAGTCTATCTTCAATTATTAGGACTGTGTTGGCTGCTGAGTGTTTTGCTGAAGTTACTATTCATTTCCTTCCCAGTTGCTACATTGCCTCTAAAAATTGTTAGAACTTCTGCATGTTTTTTGTGTTTCCTATATTTGGATTTTATGTTTCCTATATGTGTATTGTCTTTTGAAATTATCATTTAGGAGGGCTTCCAATTCTGTGTAATGAAAAACACTAATAACATTTTACTTATATTGTGATTAAGGTTTGGGTTAAGAAGTTATAGGATTTGTGGTGAGGGGAAAAATAAGCGTTTGCCTGGTGTTGTGTCCAGCACCTGTGGTCCCAGCTACTATTGCACTTAACACCAGGGGTCTCTAGGCTAGGCAACAAAGACTATGTCTCCAAAAAAAAAAAAAAAACCAGCAACAGACTAGGAAAAAAATACTATTTTTTATTTATTTATTTTATTTTATTCACCCTTTTCCAAACTCTTGGGCTTAAGCCATTAAGCCCAAGATTTTAAAATAAAATAAAATATTTTATTTTACTTTCACTACGTCGCCCTTGGTAGTAGAGTGATGTAGCATCACAGTTCAAACCTTTTTCAAACTCTTGGGCTTAAGAGATTCTCTTGCCTCAGCCTCCCAAATAGCTAGGACTACAGGCACCTGCCATAACACCTGGCTATTTTATGTTGTAGTTGTCATTGCTGTTTAGCTGGCCAGGGCTGGGTTTGATCCTGCCACTCTCAGTGTATGTGACTAGTGCCATAACCACTGTACTATGAAATCAGTGAAAGATGAGGAAGCATAGCCAGGTACAGTGGGTCACGCCTGTAATCCTAGTATTCTGGGAGGACAAGGCGGGTGGATTGCCTGAGCTCAGGAGTTGGAGATCAGCCTGAGCCAGAGTGAGACCTTGTCTCTAAAAACAGCTGGGTGTAGTCCCAGCTACCCAGGAGGCTGAGGCAAGAGAATCGCTTAAGCCCAAGAGTTTAAGGTTGCTGTGAGCTATGACACCATGGTACTCTACCAAGGGCGACAAAGTGAGACTCTGTCTCAAAAGAAAAAATGATAAAGGAAAAGGGGTGAAGAACCTCAAGCCTAAAGACATAAACATGTTAAATGCTTATAAATATTTCATATATTTAGGCACAAGTAATGTGTATCTATTAAATGCATCCATACTTTGGACTTTTTCCTAAATTCTAGATTTGATTAATGCCCTTAGAGCTTTTGAATGCTCAGTATTTGAAGCCCACCAATTCATAATGGATTTAATGGTAATCTTTTAGAAGGAAAAATCACAATACTAACAATAATATAAAGTGGATTTAGTTGTGGGGTTTTTTTTGTTTTTGTTTTTTTCAGTTTTTGGCCGGGGCTGGATTTGGGGCCTGCACCCTACTCCTTTGAACCATAGGCACCACCCCAGATTATTTATAATTGTAATGGTGCATTTTCACGTGAAAATTTTATTTACTACAGTGACCTCTAATGAAAGGAATTTATATTTTGATGGGAACGTTGTAATCTGAAGAACTAATGTTTTTATTTGCAGGTTACATGTCTAGCATGTGACAACAAATCAAATACCATAGAACCTTTCTGGGACTTGTCACTGGAATTTCCAGAAAGATACCAATGCAGTGGAAAAGATGCTGCTTCCCAACCATGTCTGGTTACTGAAATGTTGGCCAAATTTACAGAAACCGAGGCTTTAGAAGGAAAAATCTACGTATGTGACCAGTGTAACTGTAAGTAAAGCATTCGCTGTGCTTTTCTAGGAGTGATAGAGAAATACAAATTAAAGCTGGAACAAATTCCTTAATAGCAGTTATGAAAATAAACCTTTTTTAGGTCATTAAGAGAAATCACACTAAATACTTTTTTTTTTTGAGACAGAGTCTCACTTTGTCACTCTCAGTAGAGTACCATGTCATCATAGCTCCCAGCAACCTCAAACTCTTAGGCTTGAGCAATCTTCTTGTCTCAGCCTCCCCAGTAGCTGGGACTACAGGCACCCGCCACAACACCTGGCTATTTTTTGAGCCGAGGTTGCATTCTGGCTCAGGCTGGTCTTGAACCTGTGAGCTCAGGGCAAGCCACCTGCCTCGGCCTCCCAGATTGCTAGGATTACAGGTGTGAGCCACTATGCCCAGCCTAAACACTTCTACTTCATAATTGACACAAACCTTATTGATGGCATTTAAATTGTTTTGATGCTACAGTTAATTGTAGAAAGAAGGGATTCATAAAATAAATATAAATTTAATATTTGCAACAGAATGAAGTAGTAAAGAATAATAAAAAGAAAACATGTAGTGTGAATGAAATATTTGCTTTATGAGGGTTTTTTTGCTACATATCAAATTATTGATATATAAGTAATATGTGCATATATATGTGTGTGTGTGTGTGTGTGTGTGTGTGTGTATATATATATATATAAAATAGAAAGTAATACATTGCCAGGCATGGTGGCTCATGCCTATAATCGTAATGCTCTGGGAGGCCGAGGCCAGTGGATTGCCTGAGCTCACAGGTTTGAGACCAGCCTGAGCAAGAGCAAGACCCCATCTCTAAAAATGGCCAGGTGTTGTGGTGAGTGCCTGTAGTCCTAGCTACGGGGGAGGCAGAGGCAAGAGAATCGCTTGAGCCCAGGAGTTTGAGGTTGCTGTGAGCTATGATGCCAGAGCACTCTACCAAGGGTGACAAAATGAGGCTCTGTCTCAAAAACAAAAAAACAAGTCAAGGAGTTATATCCCCTGTCTTGCTACACTTGGGTCATACATAGGTTGTAGAAGACAATTCAGAGATAGGTATAGGACATTCAGCTGCATCCAGATACCTGGATCTCAGGGGTATATACCTGGAGGAAAGGCTTTTTGGTGGCCAATGGAGGTGGCTTAGAGCAAGCCTCGTGATAGACTGACTCCACCTCCTACATGAAAAGCAGCTGCTGCTATATCTGCAGTCAGAACTATGATACAAGTTAAAGGATAGCGCCTGGCCATCAGGAACAAACTGGATAGCCAGTGGCCCACCAAAAGCTATAGGACACAATCCACAGATTTCTGGAGAAGTAGTGGTAAGAAGAAGAATCCTAGATTCCACTTGTCTAATATCTGTTGCCAGAAGAACAAAAGCAAAACACTGGGTGAGGGAGGCCTCAGGTGCATAGCTGCTTTCTTAGACCATCAGCCAAGGCTGGAGTAGATCACCAAAGGGTAGAGGGGTGTTCTGGGCAGTGAGTATCCCTGCCCCCTGTATATTAAAGTATATTTAAGGAGTACTTTAATTTTTTCCTATTAATATGCATAGCCAAGTCCATTTTTTTTTTTTTTTTTTTTTTTTTTTTTTTTTTTTTAACAGAGCCCAAACCGGGCCCCCGGGGTGGTGGGGGCCTGGTTTATCCCTGCCCCCTGTATTTTAAATTTTTTTTTAGGCGGACTTTATTTTTTTCCTATTAATATGCATAGCCATGGCCATTTTTTTTTTTTTTTTTTTTTTTTTTTTTTTGTTTGAGACAGA
>CAUYTI010016441.1:0-11484 GCA_963575145.1 Galago senegalensis | reverse complement strand
AAAAAAAAAAAAAATAGCCAGGTGTTGTGGCAGGCGCCTGTGGTCCCAGCTACTTGGGAGGCTGAGGCAGGAGACTCACTTAAGCCCAGGAGTTGGAGGTTGCTGTGAGCTGTGATGCCACAGTACTCTACCCAGGGGGATAGCTTGAGGCTCTTGTCTCAAAAAAATATATATATAAATAAATAAATAAATAAATAAAAAAAAGAGGCCTGAGTTGAATCCTTTTGCTAGGTTAAGAATCTTTTCATAGGTCAGGTGCAGTGGCTAATGCCTATAATCCCAGCACTCTGGGAGGTTGAGGCAGGTGGATCCCCTGAGCTCATGAGTTGGAGAAAAGCCCGACCTAGGTGAGAGAGACCCCATCTCATTGTAGCGGGCTCCTGCAGTCCCAGCTACTTGGGAGGCTGAGGCAAGAGAATCACTTGACCCCAAAGAGTCTGAGGTTGCTATGAGCTATGAATTGTGTTGGGGGCAACAAAGTGAGACACTGTCTCAAGAAAAAAGAAATCTTTTCATTAAGCAAACGATTCTTTTCTAGGTTCCTTTTTAGGTTGGGATGTTCATATGCTAAGCCATTGGGAGTAGGTAGGTCAACAGTGCTCCCATAAATGCAGTGATAAATGAGGTGGCTCTCCTGACTCGAACCAACACTAATTCTCCTCTTGCAATTTTCTAGAAACCCTAGAGAGAAAAAAAATCATCTCCTCTAAGGACTGTCCTCCATAGGAAAATAGAAAGAGGGAAGGAAAGAAAAACAGATCTGTCCTGGGTACCATGGTGAAGGAGGTGGGGGGGTTGGTACTGACAGGTGAAAGCAGCATTCCTGCTGCAGTAGAAGGTGGAGGAAAGCTAATCTCTCCAGTCAGCCTTTTGGCAGGCAATGAGTCCAGATAGAGCTGGTCACTGCAGTTGCTCATTTCCAGGCATAAAGAGTGCAGCTGCAGACAATCAGCAGGTAAACTGCGGTGCAGGTGGAAGCTCTTGGGTCTCTGGACACTGAGCTCACTGGCAAAAATACTGCACTATTAAACTCTTTTAGTGAGGATGATTTCATAGGTGGGAAACAGACTGCAATTTCAGAAGGAAGATAGAGGCAGAGACTGTATTACTTTCCCCCATAGAATATTTCATTCTGAATTTTTTTTTTTTTTACACAAAATTTGTCCCTCCAGCCCTACAGGAATGGTAGCTCCACAAGGGCAAAGACTTTATCTCACAATGGAGATAGCCCTAGCACCTAAAACAGTGCCTGGCGTATAGAATGGCCTCAATAAAGAATTGTTGAATTAATGAATGACTCATCCTTGAAAAAACATTTGAGGAAGAACAATGTCTCTGTAGCGGAAGGAGGCATAGTGTGCCCTAAAAGACCAGATTTGTATTGAGGTAGGGAGGGAGACGATGTGGTGGGTATGATCTAGCAAGGCAGGAGGGCTGAGCCTCTGCAAGGTGGTGATTTGGGGCCAGTCTCTTCACCTCCTCCATTTCTATCTTTAAAAAAAATACATACATGTATTTCTATTCTGCCTATATCAAATAGGAAAGCATATATGATATAACTTTGGAGACTGAAATGCTATTTAAATGGCAAACTCATACTGGATGCCAAAGACTTGGCTTCTAGAATAGGTAGCAGCACTGCTACTTGATGATGACAATAATGACGGTAATACAGTACTAAGAGCTACTAGGTACTAACCAATTATATGTGCCACGCCAGCACTGTGCTAAACACATCATATCCAATTATCTCATTTCAACTTCATCACAACCTTCTGAGGTATGCTGTGTTAACCTTGTTTTACATATGTAGAAACTGGAGCTCAGAGAGGTTCAGTAATTTGCCTAAAGTCACACAGTATAATGAAAGGGCTCGTATTCAAAACCTGGTCTGACTGACTCCAAAGCTTTGGTGCTCTTGGCCACTCACTATGCTAGATGTCTGATCTTGGGCAGGATGCTTCTGCCTCTTTAAGGTCTGTAAAATGAAAAGAGTTATACCAGGTTACCTCTTACAGACCTTCCCCAGCTGACATTTGGCGGTCTGTTCTGATTCCTGCTCAGATCCAGCTGATGGAAACTACCTGAATGAAGGTGTGGAGAAGTGGTAATAATTCAGTCCCTTCATCTTCTTAGTTAGGATTTCTTTTTTCAGACAAGGAGGAAGAAGTGGAAATATTCGTGCCCTATCTGTATCCTGGGACAGTTCCCTTCAAAGAGTCAGTCCTATCTTGGGCCTGCAGGAATCCTGTCTCATTTAACCCTTTTCGGATGGAGGACCTGATGCTCGTGGAAGGCACTCCCTAAACCGCCCAACATTTAATGCGGGAAGGAAACAGGAAGGGGGAAGGATAGAAGTCCCTCGGCCAATCTGGACCAGGCCAGGGGTCTGCAGGCAGTCCGGGAGTGGGAGGCCGGCGGCCCCACTCCCGACCATTCTCTCCCTCAGCTGAGCTTTGGCCTCCCAGCCCTCTGGCCAGACACTTAACCTCCCCGCTCCCGTTCCCTCCTCTGCAAAGTGGGATCCGAATTCCTGTTCAAGGGACTGCAGCAATTAAGATAAATATTTGGAATGTATCTGGTATGCTTCATACCGCGCTCTATCTTCGTACCCCCGGGGAAAAGCTAGAGGGCTGTAAAGCCCCCGACCCCATGGCAGGTGGCGGGCGGAGAAGGGTCAGGGCTGCAGAGCTCTGAGTCCTGTCGCGGCGGACCCCGAAGGCGCCTACTCCAGGGGGCGGCCCGGGGCGCGCCGGGGTCTCCCGGCCCAGGCCGAATCATAGCTGCAGTTACCAGCCCGCGGTGTCTCCGGCCCCAAAGCTCCCCGGAGTCCTCACCTCCGACTCCCGCCGCTGGCTTCGGAACGCGTCGCGGCCCTTGGGGGCCGCCTGCTTCCCTTTGCCGCCGCCGTTGCCGTTGCCGTTGCCGTTGGTTGGCGGGCCCCCGGCCCCGGGCACCGATAGGTCCTCCATGCAGCAGGCAGCGGCTCCCCTCAGGGCTCAGCGCGCTCTGCCCCGGGCGACCCCACAGCCGCGCTCCTGGAGCCCGGCTCCGCCCCTCCATCTCTATTGGCTCCGACCGTACACCGCAGAACCGCCCCGCGACGCGATTGGCTGCTTGACCGGCCGGAGCGGGACTCGAAGGGTGGGGGCTTGATCCAAGGGGTTATTTATTTATTTTATTTTTTAAAATCTTTCCCTTTAGACCTGTAGCCTTGCTAATAGCCCGCGACTTCTACACCGGCTCCCGGCTCCATCTGCTAAATTCTGGGCCTTGAGCTCAGGCGAGTTATCGCTGCCTGTCTTAGCACTCACCCCTGCCTCAATAGAGACCTTTTCCAGGAGCTCTAGTCTACGCTCCGGCTTCACTGCAGTCTCCGTTTCCCCTTTACCACAGACCCGGACCCCCTAAACGCTGGCTCCTGCTCACGTCACACATCCCACTTAGTCGCAAGGGAGGGATGGGACATCCCTCGAGACATCGAGGGACTCGTCCTTTCCGAAAGCCAAAATTTCTGGAGAGAACGCCGAGTTTGCTTGGGTGGGAGACGGGGTTGAGCGGTGGGATGAGGGCGTTTTTACTTTACTGAAATTACTGTTGCTGCCGAGGGCTGCTCCAGCTCATTGGCCCTTCTCTGCTGTTGTGGGAACCCTTCCTCGTGGAGGTGAGCTGGGAAGTAAATGTTGAATGAAGATCAGATCCCCATCCTCACCTGCTTCCCAGTCCTTTCCTTCCTTCCACTCTCCTTTCTGAGATCCTTCTTAAGGGTCAGAAGAAACTGATGAGTCTGCCCTCTCTTGAATTTGTCTCAATGGCAGCTTGCAGTAAATGTTTAAGCACTCTGACTTGTTAATAGAGACCCAAACAAGTAGGCTGACGGGGACCAACCGGTGGGACCACATAACTATCCATAGTTTGTTTGCTTCAAGAAGGGGATTGCGGGGAATGTCGAACTGTGCTTTGTGCTGGGCATTGCACTAGGCACTCTCCTAGTATATTGATGTCATAACTCTGACAGGTTAATTTCACTAATCCAGTATTACTGATGAGGAAACCAGGACTCACAGATTACTCCTTGCAATTCCCAAGGTATATTCTGCCTCAGCGTCTCCCATACGCTGCTTTCTAGAGGAATCTTCTGTTCTCTTCGTTGACTCTTTCTTTCTTATAGATTCTACTTAGTTATCACCTCTTCCTGCATAAAGCCTTTTGACCTTCCTTAACCCATTCAGGCTATGCTGATGTCAAGCCAACTCTGCCTCGATCCAAAGTCTTAACATTTTCCATTATGTGCCCTTTTGGTATCTTCCGGACAACTCTGTCCCTTTCTTACCATATTTCCCCCTCACTCTTCCTTCTGCTAGTTAGAAGGTGACAGAACAGGGCAGGCTTGAGAGCACTCCTTGGAGCTTTCTGGGTTCCTTTCTCTCCTTGAGCCCCAACATACCTTACTATACACATCCATCTTCTCTTTCCTCTCCCATACCTACTCCTAACCCAACCTGGACATAGGCTTCTTGAGAGTAGGACCAAGTTTCATTCATTTGTGTATGCCTTGTTTATGCATGTTTAACACAGGGTTTCACAATCTCTGTACTAGTGACATTTGTGGCTGAAAATTATTTGGGGGGGGGGTGCTGTCCCATTGCAGGATGTTTAACAGAATTCCCTGGCTTTTCAACTATATTCCTGTTGTACCCTCCCCCTAGTCGTGACAACCAAAAATGTCTCCAGATACTGTAGTATGTCCCCCAGGTGGAAGACAAAATCTCCTGTTGAAATTCACTGGTTTACAGACTGAATTGGTATGAATTTCCAAGAAAGTCTCTGGCTCAAGGCCTAATTTATTTGATTTTGGGGGTAGGGGGTGTAATTGTTAAACTCTCAAAAATTTACACCCTGCTTTAAAATTCACAACCCACGCCTGACTCATCCCTACTTCAATGTGATAAAACTGCCATAGCACAGTTCACTGGGGTTTCTTAATAAAAATAATTCCTTATTCTACCTTTCTTCTTCCCAGTAGTTCCTCTTCCCAACAGCCCTAGGATTGACAAGCCCTGAACTTCAGATTCTTTTGTAAGCCTGGTTAATCAGCAGGATCCCAATACTGGTGGCAGAAAAGAGTGGCCGGTTTTGATTCTTTCCCTGCCTATTCCTAAAGCAAAGAGTGAAGGCTGATCTTCAATTGGGAATAGGATAGAGGACAGCTCTCAAGTCCCCTTGGCTTCCATCTCAAGCCAACTGCTGAGCCTAGAGCTCCATCTGGCTTTACTTTCAGAGAAGGAATTTCAAAACTGATGCAAAGACTACAAAAAATCATAAGGAGAGACCTCAATCCATGATCTTTTCCACACTAGAGTGGAATGGAAGAATGTGAAGATCAGACATCTGCTCATTATGGGCCCAGATATTCAGAACATGTCATAAGGAGGAAGGTAACTGGAAGTAACTGGAAGAAGTAACAAGAAACCACAGATTAACTGAAAACTTTGAAACTACAGGCCATGGAATTGACTTTTGTTTGAGACAGAGTCTCCCTCTGTTATCCTGGGTAGAGTGCTGTGGTATCATCATAGCTCGTACCAACCTCAAACTTGGTGGGTTCAAGTGATCCTCCTGCCTTACCCTCCCAAGTAGCTGGGATTACAGGTAGGTGATCACTATAATGCCTTTCTATTTTTAGTAGAGATGGGGTCTCATTCTTGCTCAGGATAGTCTCAAACTCCTAAGCTTAAGCAATCCACTCACCTCAGCTTCCCAGAATCCTACAATTATAGGTTTGAGCCACCACACCTGACCAGGAATTAGTTATTTCTTTTAGCTTCCTTGTCAGCAAAGGAGTTGATAGTCATCAATACCATCAGTCACAGAGGCACCCATAAGGCACCCAAACCTGGAAGTAGTCAAGGCTGGTCTACAAGTCTTACCTTCTTGCAGAGATGGTTCCAGTCTTGTTGTTACTAAAGTTATTAAAAATCTACATTACCAATTTCCCTTGTCCAGGAATTCAGGTTTTCTCCAAAACTTGAGCAGAGTGATACAGGTATAAATAGGTATAGTTATAAGGATCAAATATATTATTTTCCCCATGTAAGCATCTACTTTAACCCAGAGGTCAGATATTTGATTGAATAGATAGCATCTGGCACTGATAAAGCTTAAAAATAAGATGCAGAAGTGGTTATTATTATTATTATTTTTGAGACCATCTCACTATATTGCCCTCAGCAGAGGTGGCGTCACAGCTCACAGCAACCTCTAACTATTGGGCTTAAACAATTCTCTTGCCTCAGCCTCCCAAGTAGCTGGAACTATAGGTGTCCACCACAATGCCTGGCTATTTTTTTCGTTTTGGTTGTAGTTGTCATTGTTGTTTGGCAGGCCCAGGCTAGATTCGAACTTGCCAGTTCCAGTGTATGTGGCTGGCACCCTAGCTGCTGAGCTATAGGTACTGAGCCAAGATGCAGAAGTCTTTGGGTTTTTTTTTCTTTTTTTTTTTTTTTTTTTCAGAGACAGAGTCTCAGTCTATCGTCCTTGGTAGAGTGCAATGGCATCACAGCTCACAGCAACCTCCAACTCCTGGGCTTAGGCAATTCTCTTGCCTCAGCCTCCTGAGTAGCTGGGACTACAGGCGCCTGACAGAATGCTTGGCTATTTTTTTGTTTGCAGTTTGGCCGGGGTCGTGTCAAACTCGCCACCCTCAGTATATGGGGCTGGCACCCTACCCACTGAGCCAGAGGCGCTGCCTGATGCAGAAGTCTTTTGGCCAGGCTGGGTTCGAACCCACCACCCTGGGTATATGGGGCCGGCATTCTACTCACTGAGCCACAAGTGCCACCCCCCAATGCAGAAGTCTTAAAGTACCTGCTTTTTGAGTCTAGCACGCAGCTAGGATAATATAGTAGAAAAAGAATAAAACATCCTTCTCTTCCCATAAAAGGCATGTGTGGATGTAATGATGCAATGGAGGTTGTAGGGCCTGAGACAAGGAGTTGATGTTTATGCAGTCAGCAATGTGTGCCAGGCTCCATAAGCAGCATTTTTACACATCAAATCATTAAGGATTATCTCCTTCCCCTGGAGATAATCATTACCTATTTCACAGGCAAGAAAGTCTCTGAGTTATTATATAATTGGGCCAAGTTATACAATGGCAGAGCTAGGATTCAAATCCAAGTTAGTTTGATTCAAAATCCAAGCTCTTTCCACAATACTGTGGAGTGGAGAAATGTTCATGGTAGTGGGCAGCCTGGGCTTATCTCATGAATCTGAAACTAAGACCTAGGCTCCATCCTTCACAAGAGAGGAGTCAAGCCTACCCTAGGGGAACAAACTCACAGGCTTCATTGCTAGCTGCTGCATTTTCCCTCTTACCTGAAATGGCACCAGCTTTGAGCATCATCAACATCCCAGACTATTCTAGCCCTGTAAACCTTAGTCTAAATAAATAGACATCAAAGTGGTAGAAGACCTTGTTAAACAAAGAAAACATCTGCCCACAGGATGCAGAACTGGTTTAAGTTGTCCACTAAATAAGGTGCCTATCAGAAAGCTATCCAAAGTTGAACCTGGCTAGTTGGATTTATCCTTTGATTACTAATTTAGTCATACAACCTGATTTAAGAGACAAACCTCTGATTGATTTCTTTCTTTCGTTTGGCTAAACACATTCAGGTCTTGGGTATCAAGATCCTTTGGGCCCAAACTGTGAAGATGCTGACTTCTTGAGCTCTCCAGGTAAGGGCAGCACACAGAGGGCTCGGGGGATCTAAAACATGCTTTAGTTCATCTCCTTTAGCCTATAATTCTCAACTCCCCAAGGTGGGTTTGGGAAGTTACAAACACACACAGCCAGAGTGTAGAGGGCATGGGCAAGGGCAAAGGAGCAGGCAGACAAGATATTTACCATCAAAGCTAAGACCATTCAAACATGCCTACTGGTAACTTTCAGCTTTGTACATCCTCACCCTACAGCACATTCTCTAGCTTGTTGCCCAGAGACCTCTCTCATCTCTGAATTCCTTGTTCACAGAAACAAAGAATCCTCTTAAGACAAGCATCCATTTTAAGAATATTTTATTTGTGTTTTGAGATTACATAGTCATTATTGCTGATCTAATACAATCACTTAGACATAAAGATTTCCAAGAGCTTCTCAGAAATGGTGATCCTTAGAGGTTTTTATTCCTTTCAGTAAGATGACAGAACTAGATTATTATATATATATGTGTGTGTGTGAGTATATATGTGTGTATATAGTTTAGAACTTGTCCACATAGACAAGTGCTGGTGTTGCCTATTGTCCTTCCATAATTTTGCCTATTGTCCTTCCATAATTTTCCTTTATTAAAAAAGCTTAATGCAACAATTTTGCATTTTGATTCCTTTTTTAAACCATGACAAAGTTAATTTGGGTAAAACCACAGGAGCAGCAATTTCAGATCTGTTTAGAGAAAAGCTAAGCAGCAAAAAGCTTTGCAGGAGTGTGTGGCTGGGCAGCCGTGCTCATATGGCAGGGTGGGAGTAAGGGGACAGGAGGGCAGAGGGACGTAGACTAGATATATATTTTTTTGAGGAAAAGAAAACTATTTCCCTTACGAAGGCAAAAAGTCTTGAAAACTAATTCATTGTAGAGAAAATAGTATGTATCCTCAGAGGCAAGGAGACAAAGAGATAATTAGCCTTCTTTCCCATGTTTCCAGATAGATAGCTAGGATGCATCTAAGGTGAGAAGTTGGAAGAAGACACATTTGCTCTGATTCCAAGGGTGGAGGGAATAATGACCAGACTTCCAACACTAAGACAGAACCCAAATACTCAGGAAACCCGGGCCGCCTCCTTCTTAATGGTTGCTGACACAGGGTTGCCAGAGTGTAAGAAGAGAGTTCACCTGAAACACAGAGGCAGATACCTCATCACAGACAGCAACACTGGCAACCTAACTTAGAAGCCCAGTGTGGCTCCTTTTTTATTTGAATGGGCCTCTTTACTATGACAAGGCAGAGTACACTCTGTAAGTACCGGCATACATTAAGCTCCACAGAGAGCAAGGCTTTGCTGAGAATCAGCAGATTATGATTTTTGGTGTAGGAACATAATAGATTAGAGTCCATATATCTGCTGAATGGAATCTTCTCTTGATATATGATGAGGTACAAAGATCTGAATCTTTTACTAAAGGGATCCAGTTAATTACTACAAAAATCAGAACTGGGTAAGCAAAAAGAATTGAGTGGCTTAGTGGAATTTTCAGCATTTATGATCTTTCTTATATAAAAGAATACAGCCATGTATGTGGCACTTCTCCATACTTGCTGAGACATATGGCCTCTGAAGAATTGGACCGTGTGTGCTGAGCCTGTATACAAATAGTCATTTTTCCAAGTTCCACCTTCCTTCTTCCAAAAGTAAGGTCTGAGGGCATATGTGAAGACCAGGGGAAGTTGGAGAGGTAACGGTTGGGGGGAGAATAAGGATGGGAAAGTTACAATGATCACGGATGTTATGTTGTTTCCTTGAGTCACCTCAGTCTTGAGACTTTGAGGCAGACCAGCATAGGAAAAAAATGAGAAACAAACAGAGCGTTAAATTGGGTAAGAGAAAAAGGGACTCATTTAATTCAATATTCCAAGGGCCACTCCAGATTTTAACTCTTAGAACTAATCTGCTTCTGGTGCAACTCCTGAGACCAACATGTCAGTCTCCAAAAGGAATGCAGTTCTTGGGTGGGGCATAAAATTTCACACTGCTTACATTACTAATATTTTGTAATGTTGGAGTTACTCAAGAAACTATCTGTGAAATATAGAATCTTTAAGTTGAAGAGGTCAATCATAAAGGCTAAGTCAGTGGAGAGGAAAGACCACAGGTTGCAGATCTCAGTTTCATAAAAGGCAATGGCCAAAGGGATGAAATGTCTGTGAGATGCAAACTGGTCAAACTAGCTTTGGTCATCTGGATACAGCCTACAATGTCATCTCTGCATCCTTCAGTCAGTCAAGCGGCAAAAGCCTTTCTGGGAAACAAATAAATATACTATTTCTTTAGGGTGTCATGCTGTGGGCCTGAAAGATCTGTCCCATTTCCAAAGCCTTACACCCATAAATCCCTGGGAAAGTATGCCTTTCCCTACCTACTTTCAGAAGTAGTTTTAGGCAACAGCAGAACTTTCAGGAAGCAGTGTTTCAGCACAAAACCTCCTTTCTGAGACAGTGCCAATCTGGAACGGCTTCTCAGGAAACTAGTTAAATGACAAGGGAAAGTAAAACTATGGGGCCTAATGGATGTGGTCCCCACTTCCTGAGCAGAGGTTGGTTGGGTTAGAAAGACAACAAAATAAATGTCTAACACCAGAGCTGTGGAGGAAATAATGGAGGCACATCCCTGTAGGAACCAGAAAGCATTAAAATGGACATAAATATTCAAGGAGAAGAAAGGAGTCCTGGGTAAGGAAGGAGACCCCCAGTAGGCACAGCAAAGCTGAATTCTTGGGGTAGCTTGACAAAGCTATAAATAACATTCCTTCCTTACTAGCCTTTGTATAAAGAAGGCAGTGACAGTGATGGTCAAGGCTGTGTTAATTCAGAGGTTTCCAAAAGGCCTTACCTGGGGAAGGGCTAAAGCTGAGAAAGGCAGCTGCTGATAATTTTTTCCAAAACCCCCCCAAGGAACAAGGGGTCTGGAATCCCTGGACTAACTCCTGAGCCTGAACAAGAGAAAAATGGCATTGCTGAGGATTCAGAGTCCACAGGGAATGACACGAACGATGCAGTGGGAGCAGTTACCCCATGCCTTTCTTTCCTCGGGCTGTCCTCTGTGACTCTCATGGCCCTCAGGGCAGTAACCACACTCTGGGCCAAAGCTACAGGCACAGGATTCTAGATTTTAATAAATAAATAATCTAACACATAGGATGAGCACGGCGGGCAGCTCTGATTAGAGAAGCAGCTTGCTGAATTCTTTCTTATATAGTAGTGGAGAAAAGGCTTGGAGTTTTATTCCTTAAAACTTCTGGCTTGAGTTACAGGAACTTAATACCTAGAGGGAAAAAGAAAGATGAGACTGTGATGTTATCAGCTAGTGGGGTTGCTGGGAGATCAAGGTGCTTAAAGGAGAGACAGGTAGTCAGGGACTTTTCTGGAGCATATGGTAAGGGTAGATAACTGTGGCCCCCTTGCACATTAGTGAAAAAGGCCAGTATTTCTCCATAAAGAGAAAAATCATAGCAAGAGGATGAAATAGAAAGGCAAATTCAGGAAGGGGAACAATAATTAAGTCCTTAAAGAGTCCTCTGGGGGTGGCACTGAGAAGGGGGTGGGTTTATTTTTCTGAGTTCATGTACATGTATGTAGTCTGCTGGTCTACTGATACAAAGACCAATTCTTTTTTTTTTTTTTTTTTGAGACAAGAACCTCAAGCTGGACCCCTGGGTAGAGTGCTGTGACATCACAGCTCACAGCAACCTCCAACTCCTGGGCTCAA
>CAUYTI010016440.1:0-29170 GCA_963575145.1 Galago senegalensis | reverse complement strand
GTCCCCCTGGGTAGAGTGCCATGGCATCGTGCACACAGCAATCTCCAACTCCTGGGCTCAAGCGAGTCTCCTGCCTCAGCCTCCCAAGTAGCTGGGACCACAGGCACCCGCCACAACGCCTGGCCATTTTTTGGTTGCAGCCATCATTGTTGTTTGGCGGGCGGGCTGGGGATTCGAACCCACCACCTTAGGTGTATGTGGCTGGCGCCTTAGCCGCTTGAGCCACAGGCGCGGAGCCTGGATTCCCGATCTTAATGTGAGATTAAGTAAGAGCTGCAGAAAAGGCACAGGAGCCAGGCAGTGCGGCTTCGCAGTGAGCGGAGTCTGCACAGTCTAACGTAATGGGGAGTAATTAGGAACTTCTATCAAGACACCCTGGAGTGTCTGAAGTAGTAAGCCACACAGAGAGGGAGGAGATATTTGCAAACCGTTTACCCAACAAAGACTCACTCCACAATGTGTGTTTTCTAAATTTCAACAAAGCAGTAAATCAACCTGCTAGAAGATTGGGAAGACTTAAAATAGTTTTCAAATGGCAAATCAATGTATGAAAAATTACTTCACTCCCTCAGTCCTCAGAGAGAGGCAAACTGGAGCTTGACTGTGATGCCACTGCACATAGCCCACAGCTGTGATGGAAAGACCGACTGTAACTGGGCGGCCCCATCACCAGGCTCCGCTGGGGTGGAGAATGTACAAAACTTTTGGGAAACTCTGGGACAGTATCTGTAGAAATTGGGCACATGCACCTTCCTTGACCCAGCAGTTCCATTCCTGCAGAAATGCATTCCCACGCTCCCCAAGAGACGTGCAGGACTGTTCATGGCCCCAGCATCTGTGACAGCTCCTAACCACAAAATACCTAAACGGTGTGAACAGGGTGCTTTAGGTGTGGCATGGATTGCCCCATCCAAAGAGAATAAATTACCGAAAGCCCCCTCTAACAGTGTGCATGAATCTAACAAATACAACATTTAGCAAAAGCAGCTCACGGTGCAACAGTGAGCAAAGCCGACAGTCCCATGGGAGTCAGGATAGCAGTTACCTGGGCATGGGGAGCACAGAGCATGGTCCTTTTGCCCTGTGAGGTTGTGTTAAAGGGTTTGTGCGTCCTCTGCACGTTGTTAGTT
Source organism: Galago senegalensis (assembly GCA_963575145.1). Lineage (NCBI taxonomy): Eukaryota > Metazoa > Chordata > Mammalia > Primates > Galagidae > Galago > Galago senegalensis. Next base: position 28,040 of record CAUYTI010016440.1, on the reverse strand, counting down.
CAATAAAAAGTTTTTAAAATGCTACAACCTAATAAGCAGGGTATGCAAAAAATGAGTCGTATAAAATGGTCACATTGTTCCTAAATTAATAAAGTCACCAGGATAAGCCAACTACAGAGTCCATCATCAGTCACGCTTTATCCAGAGTCAGGTGAGCATGGGACTGTCACTGCATGTCCCTTGCTGTGACCTCTTCTCATACCAGGTGGTGTCTCCATCAACCTGGGAGAAGTCAGAGTTCAGGACACTCTTAGGAGCGTGGATGGTGCACTGCTGAGTCAGAGTCTTCTAAGTACTGCATTTCAACAGACAAAAGAAAAAGACGTGTTTTAAAAACTTCTAAAAAATTATTGGAGTTTAGCTTACCTGAAAAGGGTTGAAATTCCTGATAGCATTGTTTGCGTAAAATATAATCAGTGAAAATACTGAAACTGATGGGTTAGTAGAGAGACACCAGAGGAACTTGTTATCTGAAGGGATGTGAGGGTGATGCTGGAATTACCTCCAAGCTGCCTTCCGGCTCCCCCAGGTGGTCCTAATCAGGCCCGGACTGTGCTTGAAATTCAGGGCTCAGAGTGGGAAAACTGATTAACAAAATAAAAAATCCAGAGTGTTTGCCATGCAAACAGTCATCAGCGTATCTTATGTAATTATGTAGCCCATAAATCAACGCAGCATGCCTGGGCCTCTCCCCTGGTGTAAGTATCTTAATGACTGAGACTTGGTAACCATGAATAATTTATCTCTGCTCCCTCCATTTTTCTCAGCCACGCTTCATTTCAGCAGGATAAACTAATCTGTCTCCGGATGGGCTCTTGATTATTTCTTCCTGATTTTCCTCTGTTTATTTTTCTCATTTTGACACACTCCAGTTTTTCTCTTTCACCTTCATAAGTGGGAGTGCCCCATCCATTCACCTGTCTGCTCACACTTTCTCCCGCCCGCGTCTTGTTAGATGTCCTGGAACAGAGCCGTCCTTTGGAACCTGCTTCTCCTGAACATCTGTGGACGGAGCTGGGCGTCAGACCAGAGGGCAGGGTGAGCTCCGTGACGCGACACTGCTGTGGGAGCATTTATGAGGGACAGCCGTCACCAGAAAAGGCTAATGATCAATTAAACACTCGAATTAGTAGCTCCCCTCCTGTGCTGCAGAAAGTCACTGCCACCTGGGTAAGGCTGAAAAGTGGCTTGCTGAGATAGCCATGTTGTCCTCCCAGACCCATTAAAGTAACGTCAGCTGAGAAGCACTGAGATCAAATTCTCTCCCATCTAATAAGCTCCCTGCAGCCCCGGAGCTGCTGGTTCTCTGCCTCCTCAGCCCTTGGAGAGGTTCAGCACGGCCGTTTCCATGACACAGTAACTGCCCCGAGTCTCCTTATGGTCAGGGAGCCTTGGTCACCTCTGTGGGTCCTTGGGAACTTTGGATGTGGTCCAGGAAATTTCCTAGAAACCCAGAAATCATGACCTGGTAGAAGATAAGCAAGTGCTGTCTGTAAGCTCCTTAATTGAGCCACGTGAGGGATTTCAGGGTCAGTGGGTTGGGAGAGGGGATTGCAAACAGGATGTTAAAGAGGAAAAAGGGTAACTGGAAACCTCATGAGGTTTGCAGGCGAATCTGGGAGTTCTATCCTCCTCCCCCCTCCTGGCATAGGACCCTAAGGCGTTACTACAAGGAAGAGACAGAATTCTCTTCTTTGAGTCCCTGGGAGCTATTTATGTGCCTGGCTCAGAGCAAATGTGTTCTTAGAATTCACGTTGCTGCAGGAACGATGACTCAGCCTGTGCTTTGGGTGGCCTGTCCCTGCGAGACCCCAGCTGGGCACCTGCAGCCTCCCAGGCCCTCTACTGCCCCACAGGCCCATCCAATGTCCAGAGGATGAGGGCTGGGTCTAGTCTCCTGTGTCAAGTAGCAACACGTGAGGGGCTCCGTGCAGGGACCTTCCTGAGTGTCTGATATCCAGGGTCTGTTAGAAACTCAGTGAGAAAAACACCTCATGTCTGGGAAAGACCCCCGGAAGATGTTCCATGTGTGTCCCCCATAATCTGTCTTTAGATGAGAAGGACCCCCACACAGCCTGACCCTCCATGTCCCCCTGGATCTGTCTTTAGATGAGACGACCCACACATGACCTGACCCTCCATGTCCCCCTGGATCTGTCTTTACATGAGACTGACCCCCATACGGCCTGACCCTCCATGTCCCCCTGGATCTGTCTTTAGATGAGACTGACCCACACACAGTCTGACCCTCCATGTCCCTCTCAATCTGTCTTTAGATGAGGCTGACCCACACATGGCTTGACCTTCCATGTCCCACTTGATCTGTCATTAGATGAGGCAGACCCACACATGGCTTGACCCTCCATGTCCCACTCGATCTGTCATTAGATGAGGCCGACCCACACATGGCCTGACCCATTCTGTGGACACGGTTGTTGATCTGCATGTTAATCTTACGTCTTTGCCTTGATCCAGGAAACCACCTCTGTGCCCTGTTATAATGCATGCCCCGGGCACTGCCCATGGCATCCCTCGGCTCCCCCTCTGTGCACCCCCCCAGGAGAGGCCTCTCAGAGCCACCTGCCAGAAGGATCTAGATTCCCACCCGGGGCCTGCTGACTCGCTCCTTCCCAGGGTGGGAATGCTCCTGACCACGTTTCCTTTATTGTTCTGCTTGACTCACCATTTTTAATTGCAAATTCGGGGGCACCCAGCATATCCACACTGTTGTGCAGATGTCACTCCGGTCTAAACCCAAAACGTCATCAGCGTCCCAGAAGGAAGTGGCACCGCCGAGCAGTTTCCCTGCCCCTGCCAGCCCCCTCCTGTGACTGTGGACTTTCTCCCTCAGGCCCCACGACAAAGCGTGTGTCAGCTCCTTTTTCTAGATATTTTCTACATTACAAGTTTTGTTTAAAGCAAGCAGCCTTGGGACGTGTGTGGGAAGAAGACGGGTACAGACACACTCAGGTTGGGAACCCCTTCTCACTGTGCCAGGAGCCTGTGGCCTGGTGGGCTCTGTGCCACGGGGTCCCCAGTTGGTTTGGCTGATGGGGACTCACAGCTGCAGATGAGGAGGAGGGAGGATGTGACGCAGGTATCACCGCTCAGTGAGTCCCTCCCCAGCTTCCATGGGACACCCGCTCCTACGGCTGTTCTGCTCTTGCCTCTGGGCTCAGTGGGGTCTGGCACCCTGTGCCTTCTGGCCCTGGGCGACTGTATTGCCCCCTGAGCTCCCCTATATACCCTTTTCACATCTTCCCAGTCACTTTGTTAAACTCTTCTGAACTATCCTAGCCTGAGAGTATCAGTGTCTCCTGCTGGCCCCACCATGGTTCTGTTCAGCTGCAGGCAGATTGCTCGGAGCCCTCTGCAGACAAGCTCATCTGGCAGGTCACCCCGACCAGGCAGCATCCGTCCCTGGAGTCCACTGTGTTCACATCTCTCGTGATGTGCACTCCAGAGTGTGACACTGGTCTCTTAACAGCTCACAATCCTGGAGCTGGCTTATTTACTTAACCATTTCATGCTGCCCACTTCTAGGAGGGGGATAGCCAATGAGACCAAATTCCCCATGGAGGAAGGTAGGCTAGCTTTCCCAGAGGACGTGACCCTTGAGCAGAACAGTGGTAAGGGGAGACAGATGGAGTTGGGACCTTCCAGGCAGAGAGAACAAGTGAAGGGGTGGCACCCGGCACTTCAGGAGACTCCGGGGAGGAGCAGAGAGCACAGGCAGAATGGTGGGGAGGGAAGCTGTGCAGGGTCTTGGAGGCACCTAAGAGCTTCCCCATCACTACACCAACTGCTGGAGGTTCACACACGGGGGGCACAGGAGCAGGTTGACATCACCATTCAGAGGGTGTGCTGGACGGGAGTGGAGGTGGGTGAGGACATGGTGTGTCAGGTGGCAGCGTGGCAGACATGGTGGCCATTCGATGGCAGGGAGCCTGAGAGGGAGAGCTGTGCAGGAAGCAGGATCAAGAAAACCAGTGAGGGAGACAGGAAACCCAGAGTCAGGGGCAGCAGTGAGCTTCTGGGCTATGTGAGGAGGAAGCCTGCAGTGGACTCAGGGAAGGGCGGCCTCTCCTCTGGCTCTGGACACGTGTCCACTGTGCCCAGGAGACATCCAAGGATTGTTCCACATGGCAGTGGAAGCTGTGGGGTGACAGAAGTGTGAGCGTGGACATGGTCAGCAAAATGTGGCCTGCTTGGGACAGGGACAAGGCTGGGCTCAAGGCCGGTGGGCTGTGTCCATGATCCCCAACGACCTTCGTGTGAAACAAGCACCCTCTTCCCTCTGTGTTTCTGCATGAGTTCGGGCTTTCTTACGGCACCATCTTGACAGAAAGCTGAGGTTGTGCCCTGGGAACCACTCCATGCAAATGAAGGAGGGACCAGCCTCCAAACCAGTCTTGAGAGGACATTATTGTTGTCAAAACATGCAGAAGTCTGCAGACTCTCTTGCAGCCTCCAGGAGATAAGTTACCAGCATCACCTTTGTATCTTCCAGCTCCCTCCTCTATCCGTCAGAGCAGCGGTTCTCAACCTTCCTAATGCTGCAACCCTTTAATACAGTTCCTCATGTTGTGGTGACCCCCAACCATAAAATTATTTTCATTGCTACTTCATAACTGTAATTCTGCTTCTGTTATGAATCGTAGTGTAAATATCTGATACGCAGGATGGTCTTAGGCGATCGCTGTGAAAGGGTCATTCCATTCCCAAAGGGGTTGTGACCCACATGTTGAGAACGGCTGTGTTAGAAGATATTGGGGTTAGATCCTGGCTGCTGTGTGTTTGATGAACCTTGTGAACCTTCCTGTTCTCTGGCTAAGCCACCAGCCTCCTGCTTACCTGGCACCTCTTTTTCTCTAAGAGTCACAGATTGTCAGGACTAGAATACTATTATGGAAATCTCCTCATTTATAAATAAGGAAAGGAAGGTCTGAGAGAAAGGACAGCTTGGGCCACAGTGCACTGTGGCACCCACAGACCACCTCCAGGCCACCCACAGGTGACCCCCAGGCCATCCCCAGGCCACCTGCCAGGCCACCTCCAGGCCACCTGCCAGGCCATCCCCAGGCCACCCCCTGGCCACCTGCCAGGCCATCCCCAGGCCACCCCCAGGCCCGACCTCCTCCGAGAAGCCCACGCTACCTCTCCCCAACCTGTGGCTTTACATTCCTCTTGTCTCAGGATTTTGAAGCTTCGGTGTCAGACGCCAGTGCAGACTGGACTCAATAGTTCCACTTTCACCTCCCACAAGGACATCGCACATTTCCCTTCAGGGCCGTAGTGGGCAGAGTCCTCCTTGAAGGGGCATCCGGGCAGTGCATTGTCCTCTCTCTCACCCTGTAAGGCAGCGACGGGAAGGGTCTGGAACCTTCTCTTACACTCCTTGATATCCCTGTTCCTATCACTTCCTTCTGTGAGAAAATGTCTAGTATTAATTCTTCACTATGAACGGAACTTTAGAGCCTCAGGGCAATACCTTGACAGATACATAGGGGAGGAAAAACTGAAGAGTTCATATTTAAACTGCGTCTTTTTTCAGGTTAACGTGAGGGTACAAACAACCAAGTCACAACGTTTGAGTTTGTTAGGTAGAGTCCCTCTTAGAGTTGTCTCTGGCACCCAAAAGGTGTGCTGTGCACCCCTACATGGTGCCCACTCAGTGGGAGCACGCTACTCCCTCCCCCCTTCCTCCCACTCACCCTCCCCAAACTTGGATGAATTGAGTTTTCTGCACTGTGGGCACATGTTGCATCATCTACTGGATTCATATTAGTGTTGAGTACATTGGATTCTTGCTTTTCCATTCTTGTGATGCTTTACTAAGAAGAATGTGTTCTAACACCGTCCAGGTTAGTACAAAAGATGTAAAGTCTCCATCTTTTTAATGGCCGAATAATATTTAATGGTATATACATACAACACAGCTTGTTAATCCATTCTGGGGTTGGTGGGCGCTTGGATTATTTCCACATCTCAGTGATTATAAATTAAGCAATGATAAACAATCTAGTGCAAATGTCTTTATGATAAAATGATTTTTTTCTTCTGGGTAAATGCCTAGTAGTAGGATTGTGGGGTCAAATGGGAGGTCTATTTTGAGTTCTTTGAGGGTTCTTCATAATTCCTTCCAAAAAGGTTGTATTAGTTTGCAGTCCCACCAGCAGTGTAAAAGTGTTCCCCTCTCTCCACATCCACGTATATTTGTACAACTTTTGAATATCCCAATAACCTCTTTAAAACCTCTCATGTTTAATCATGATTTAATACTTTCAAGAAAAATGGATGCCTAGTGTGTGTATGGGGTGTCGACTGATAGGAATTTTACAACATTCACATATGCAAATCCCCAGCTATAAATATCCACTACTTAGAATAGCAGGTCAAGAAACACATAGCAGGATGAGTGGAGGGAAAAGCTCTGTCAGAACACAGACCCAGCTCTGGTAACAACTCCCAGTACTGGCTGACGCACACTGTACGGTTTTCCTTGTGAGTTTAAGGTCCCCAGAGGTGAGGTTTCAGGGGCCCAGGTGTCACCTGTGTTGGGGCCCCATGCCCTTGCCAATTGAAGACAGCTTACCAATTCCAGGGCCACGATCCCGCCAGCAAGAAGGGGGACGCCACACACTTCACTTCTCAGCTCCCCACTCAGCAAGGCAGGGAAAGGTGGCCCTACCTGGGCAGCCACTGGCTCGGAGCCCCATTTCCTGAAGAAGGGAAAGGAAGAGGGTTAGAAGCCCTGTCCCAGGAGATGGGACGCCAGACAGCAGCACCCTGTCCCAGGAGACGGGACGCCAGACAGCAGCACCCTGTCAGAGGAGACGGGACTCCAGACAGCAGCGGCAGTTTCTGCCTTCTGGAGAGATTAAGTAATAAGTAACTTAGAAACTTTACTGTTTTCATCTGTTAAACCAAGAAGAATTTGTCTTCATACACAACAGACCATGAGGAAGAGCAAAAGTGACTGTCATCCAACAGATAAACCTACTAAAATCCAGGAAGACAGGAGAAGATGGTTTGAGAAATAAATATTCCTCATTCTAAAGTTCTAGAAGAATATGTGAAAAACTTCTGCTAGGCCAGCGCTCGCGTGGCCTTTGACTAGCACAGGAAAAGAAGTTGCCAGAGCACAGGCTCAAAGGAGAGGAGGGGGCAGCCTGAGACATGTGCAGTTGACTCAGGGGCACAGCTGTGACTGTTAAGATTGAGAGGTGGCAGGACTGACACCTCAGTGATGGAGGGACAGCTGACACAGAGATTGCAGGACTGACCACATCACTGATGGAGGGACAGCTGACACAGAGACTGACACCTCAGTGATAGAAGGACAGCTGATACAGAGGCTGACACTTCAGTGATGGAGGACTGACCGCAGGACTGACTGCCCCAGTGATGGAGAGACAGCTGACACAGAGGCCACAGGACTGACTGCCTCAGTGATGGAGGGACAGCTGACACAGAGGCTGCAGGACTGACACCTCAGTGATGGAGGGACAGCTGACACAGAGGCTGCAGGACTGACACCTCAGTGATGGAGGGACAGCTGATACAGAGGCTGACACTTCAGTGATGGAGGACTGACCGCAGGACTGACTGCCTCAGTGATGGAGAGACAGCTGACACAGAGGCCGCAGGACTGACCTCAGTGGCGGAGGGACAGCTGACACAGAGGCTGCAGGACTGACCTCAGTGGCGGAGGGACAGCTGACACAGAGGCTGCAGGAGTGACCATGTCAGTGATGGAGGGACAGCTGACACAGAGGCTGCAGGAGTGACCATGTCAGTGATGGAGGGACAGCTGACACAGAGGCTGCAGGAGTGACCATGTCAGTGATGGAGGGACAGGTGACACAGAGGCTGCAGGATAGAATTGGGCTCTGGGTTAAGAAGCCACAACACCCCAGAACCACAGAGTCCTCTTTGTAGACTGAGACTCCTGACTCCTTCCCAGTATCACTGAAATCTTGCTCTGGAATTGAGAGGCAGAGATAAGGCCCCAGAGTCCCTTAAACTTGCCTGGCACTAATGTACCTCAATCTTACCAATCACTAAGAAACACTGAACGTGTAAGAGTCTTTAGCACCAGAATATGTACACCCTCGATATAGCTGTTCTCCTCTTTGCCTTTTTTACGAGCTATCTTGTTTTATCTCAAACTGAAGGTGGCTTTCTCCAGCCAACCTTCAGCTTCCTGAGTGTGAGGCGCTGACTGGCCGTCACCAGGGCCAGTCAGATGACAGATTTCCTGGTCACCGCCCCAGAGGAGCCTGGATGGTGGAGACATGCTCACGGAAAACAGACTTATGTTAATGACGTGCCGAACACCAGAACAGAATAAACTCAGAGCAATGTGACAGTTCAACATGGAGGGTTTTTGGGGTTTTTGTGAGACAGTGTTTCACTTTGTCCCCCTGGGTAGAGTGTTGTGGAGTCATAGCCCCCACCTCAGACTCTTGGGCCCAAGTGATCCTCCTGCCTCAGCCTTCCAGGCAGCTAGCTGGGAGTACAGGTGCCCATCACAACACCCGGCTATTATAGAGACAAGGCCTTGCTCTTGCTCAGGCTGGTCTTGAACTTATGAGCTCAGGCAATCCACCCACCTCAGCCTTTCAGTGTGCTGGGACTACAGGCAACCCACCATAATGCCCAGCTATTGTTTTAGAGACAGGGTCTTGCTATGGCCCAGGCTGGTCTTGAACTCCTGAACTTAGCTGATCCTCCTGCCTTGGCCTCCCAGAGTGCTGGGATTATAGGTGTGAGCCACCTTGCCAAGCCTCAATATGCAGTCCTGAAAAATGAGAAGACTCAAAGGCTGGTAGTATAAGATCTCAATAATGACAACACTGCTATTCAGTGCCATAGCAAAGTGCTTGTGCAGTGATTTGCTTTCAGCAAATACTGTGGGAAAGGCACCTTTTCACATGTAAGCAAGCAGGCTTAGAAAAACAGAGTAGCGTAACTAAGGCACTGTGACCCAAATACTGTAAAAATAAAAAATAAGTGCAGATGTTTTAGTTGCACATGCAGGCTCTTTCCTGCGTGACTCCTGGTCTTCTGAGCTTTAAGGTGCAGCGTGAGTCTTCTCAGTTGCTCTTACATCTGCTCAGCAGAGATGGCTGCGCATCTCTGAAGTGCTGGTCATTCTGCCGGGCACGGGGGTGCCTGGCTGACGAGACACAGCCTCAGCCTGCACAGTGAGCTCAGAGCCTGCAGATGGCAGGGCGTGTCATCCAGACAGGCCACTGTGACACCGTGAGATGTTTGCCACCACTGCATGGGGCGGGCCAGGGGTCACCTGTGAAAGGCCTCTCTCCAGATCGTGAGTTGGGGAGGCTTCCCAGAGGAATGACGTTTGACTGAGCCCCCAGGGTGGGTAGGAGTTGAAGGGCTGAGAATGTTCCAGGCCAAAAACAAAGCATATGCAAGGTCACTGCGGAGAAGGGGCGACCCCCAGTCAGGCCCAGAATAGAGAAAGGCCCAGGAGGTTCACAGTCAGCCTAACATGGCCATTCCTCCTGTTGGGTAATTGGAGACATCTCCCATCTATCTGTCCATCCGACCTTCTGTTCATCTGTCCTTCCCTCCACTCTTCCAACTCCCTCCGTTCCTCCTGTCCATATACTTATCCATTCATTTATTCCAAGTAGATGCTAAGATAATTATTGGATAAATTAATTTTTAAAATCTTTATTGCGAGAACTAGTATGTGCCAGGCACCACGCCAAACAGCGTGGCAGGCTTGGACATACATGGACATTTCCCAACCGACCTGCAGCCTAACTAACTGAAGGGGCCCAGTGTGCTCACTGCTGCCACCCAGGCCAGCACAGCATGTCCAGAGGTGCCCTAAGGGCTTGTCACTGGCTGAGGGGATATTATATGGTGGAAATCCAAGTTTCAGTGATAAAATTAATAGACCAACATCTGACCGAACATTCTCCATCTTTTTCTCTTTTGTCTGTTTGCTTATTTTGTTTTGTTTTCTGAAATGTGTTTTACAACAGATTCTGTGGCAACAGCATCTGGGCCACTGCTCGTGGAAGTTGCCAAAGCTCCTGGTGCCAGCCTCGGGGTTGCTCTCACTGCCTCCATGTGCTGTGACAGGCAGGTCATCGTCATCGACAAGATCAAGTCCGCGAGCATCGCAGACAGGTGAGTGGCAGTGAGCACCTGCTTTTCAGAACTGTACCAGGTTTAAATATGTGTACAACTCAATACTGATATGAAGCCAGTAGATGATCTAATACACGCCCACATGAGAGAAAAACTCAGCTCAATTCAAGGTGGGGAAGGGGAAGGGAGGTGGCTGTACTCCCCCCCCCCCGGGCACAATGTAAGGGTGTACAGCACACTTCTGGGGGCGGGAAACAGCTACAACAGGGACTCTACCCAACAAAGGCAAACATTGTAACCTAATTGTACCCTCACGTGAATCTGAAATCTAAAAAAAAATTAAATATGTATACAGAGGGTGCCAAAAAATTGCATACACAATTTAAGAAAGGTAAGAACCGTATTCAGTTTGTAATACTTCAGTCACATTGACTTCTGCAGTTATAAGAGCTGCTCAGATGTGACTTGTGTTCATCTTCGGTTACCAGTAGAGGAGGTCTAAAAATTAAAAAGTGCCACCTGCTGAATGTCACTGCCGTCACCAGATGGCCAAGGGGAGTGCTTTAAAGATGACCGTGGTGACACTCAGCAGTGAGGTGTGTAGCACTTTTTCTAGGATGAGTTCACAAACTTAATTGTCAGATCTTGTATTCTGAGTATTACAATTTTAATACAGTTTTCTCCCTTGTTAAAGAGTGCGTGCTTTTCCTGGCAGCCTGTGGGTGTACGCGCACACGTATGCACACATGTGTAACATGTCGTGGGCACACGGTGAAAGCAGCTCTCTGCATGGTTTGTGTAAGTTCAACAGGAAGCAGGTTACTGTGTGGGGCTTCCAAGTTCACCCGCCTCGGCCGCTCTGGGATGAGATTTCACCACATCCAGATACTCAATGTGGCCTTCACAACAGCGAGAGGAGCCAGGAAAACGGGCTCACCTTCTGTCCGTGTCCCCGGGGACAGGCCACGCTCCTGACTGGCGCAGGGTGCAGGGTGGCTGAGCAGGTCGCTACTGAGCCCCATGCTGAGAAGTCACGGGTGTTCCTGCATTGTTAACAATTAAATCCTGCTACCATAAAATCTTATTCTTTTTTTTTAATAAAACGATTTTTTAAATTATGCAATCTTTAAAGAAAGGCTAATTCTGTCATGATAATGTGAATCACAGGACTTCACACCCTTCACGGTGTGGGGTTCTTGGCACATCACTCATTTCAGGGCCACAGTAAAAATGAAAGTTCTTGTTCCTAATTATTATTTTAAACTTGTAAGGAAAACTGTTTGACAGCTTCTGAAACCAACCCCGTCTTCCATAGGTGGGCTCTCCCAGTGCGCCCACGCGGGGTTGTAAATTTAGATGGAAGGGGTGCCTTGAAACACTTTGTCTGGGGAAGCAGCCTGCTCACACTGGGAACGTACACACCCTGTCCTCACATGCCTGTCTCCCCGTGTGTTTCCAGTTCCTTCCCTGTGTCCCCTCGCTCTGCCCAGGACGCCTCTAGCTACATGCGTGGCCTACAGTGACCCGGCAGTGGTCAGTCCCTGCTCCGCCAAGGTCCCCTCTGCAGCCAGTCTTTCTAGCGGCCGCCATTGACCCAGGCATGTTCTCTGCCTCAGGGGTGCAGGACACTGTGGTTTTCTTCCTGCTTTTCCCACTCCACGGGGGTGACAGGTTAAGGGCTGTGACCCTTCACCAGCCTGGGGCCAATCTCCTGAGTTCAGCAGGATCAGCAGCAGCCCCTCACTTTCCCTGACCCATCTCGCAGGCCTCATCTTATTCTCCCACTCCTGCATAATTTCCGTCATCAGCGAGAGCTTTGCACTAATAAATGTTCAACTCCAGAATGACAGAATAAGTTCAGTAAAGGAGGTCTAGCTCTCCAGAGCCTGTGGAACGGGCTCTGAGGACGCATTCACAGAGTCTCCCCAAGTCAGTCTCATCCACGTGTAGACTAGATGAGACCCTGATCCACTCCTGTGAGTCAGCATCTTGAAAGTCTGAATATTTACACCCTCGCATTTATGGAGAAGAAAAGCCTAGAACAAACAAACAAGCGAACAAAAAAACCCAGAAATAGGCAAGGGGGGAAGTTTCCTCTACTTCACTCCCCTTTAACTCACTGCCCCTCAACTTTCAGCACCAACACCCCCAACTGAGTGTTTTTAAGAAGGAAAAAGAAGAGCATTTTTCTAGACATTTTCTGTGTTTTCTGCAAGGTGTACATTTCCTGTTCGTAATGTGACAGATGGTATTTCCTGTGACATTCAAACCTCTCTCTTTTCTTGAACACACATGACGACTGTGTGAAGTTTAACTGTGAAGGGCAGGGAAGTCGGCACCCAGAGCAGGCCCTCCGATGAGCGTCTCTCCTCTCCGCAGGTGTGGCGCCCTGCACGTGGGGGACCACGTCCTGTCCATCGATGGCACCAGCACGGAGCACTGCACACTGGCCGAGGCGACCCAGTTCCTGGCCAACACCACCGATCAGGTCAAGCTGGAGATTCTCCCCCATCACCAGACCCGCCTGGCCCTGAAGGGACCCGACCACGGTGAGACTGTCCCCCAGACACATCTCTTTATCTTGCCCTGCCACTGTGGCTCCCGGCAGAGCTGGGAGACAGAGAGACATTAAGCTCAATTCTGCCTTTACTATCTCTTGTCAAAATGGGGTTATCTTTGTTAACTCTAACTCATCTTCCAAATCCTTTTTACTAAGCCACATGTAATTTACTTAGAGCTCTAATATTGAGGAAAGAAGCATTGTTTGAAATAGGATTTTCAGGCTAGTATTATTTGAGTTTTTAAGTCTTTGGTGCAAACTGAATGTGAGAGAAGGGGCATGATTTGCCTTCCTGGGATTCACCCTGAATTTCCAGTCTACATGAAGCTAAGGAAAGCAAAGAGTAAAGCTCCCACTTTTCTAACAAAAAATGGGTGTTAGTAACAGAGCCTTCAAACATTTGGCAGGAGCCCCGGTAAGCAGGTATGTACCTTTTTAAAAAAAATTCCTTGTAAGATAAACTATAGAGGTGATCCCATTACAAGGGTACAAGTGAATCTTTCTAAAAGTACGATATAAATGTCTTAACACAGTAAGAAAATGACATAAAGGCTATGTTAACTAGTTTGATGAAAACATTTCAGATCGTATATGAAAACACCCCATGATTGCATTAATGTACACAGCTATGATTTAATTAAAAAAAAAAAAAAGACCAAAAAAAATTCCTTGAAATTAGAAGCCTTGCTAGTGTTGTTAGAGTGGCCTGAAGGGGTAAAATGCAATTCTGTGTTAGAGACAGTGCGGTTTCTCAGGGATTGACATTTGCTTACAAGGGGCCATTTATATCATTAACGTGTTTCCCACATTCTGAAACACAGTGCATTTCTTCACAGTTTGGGGGGGGAAAAGACAGACTAGATAATTTTCATACTGAATGAGTCAGCTGGATGCAACTTTTTAATTAAGTGGAGCTTAGACAGCCCTGGAGCTAATGAAAATCTCTAGTACGACATTGCCCTTATCAGATTTTAATTTTGCACATTGGAGTAGAGAACTGATGCCATGTAGGCAGGTTACAGAGAGAAAATCAATGTTAGGATGTAAGCAGAAATGCTCGGGAGCTTGGGAAGGTCCCCAGGGGGTTCACTGCACCTAGGCCCCTCCTGCTCACAGGCTGAGGGGAGATTTCTGAAATGGTTTGAGTCATCCCCAGATTTGAAGCACAGGAGGGATAAGAACGCACACTGGGTGCCCGTTCAGTGTGAGTTTGCTTGCTAAATTCTGGTATCAGCAAATTGAAAATGCGTAACAAACTCTTTTAAAATGTTATTAAGCAGCCTAATTTCTTTCCTTTAATTTTCCCTGTATACAAATCATAAATAGTTCAAATAGTTTCTAATCCAAATAGTTCAATAGTTTCCAAGAAGAATAATTTATGTTCTAAAATGTGTGGACCAAGAACATTTCTTGTCTTTCCCCTGGTGATGCGAGGTGGCTTGTATGGGGTGTGGGAAGCCACTGTTGTCCAGCGTCCCCCTGCTGCCCCACCAGCTGCATGTACTGGGCATTCTCTACCTGCCTGTCCAGCTTACAGGGCTGCATTCCACACTGTAATCAGACTCGCATTGTCAAGGGGAAATAAATTATTACATCACGGAGGAAAAGGAAAAAAAATGTTTATCATGTTTACAACCCTCCAACTTCCCTTCCTTTTTTTTTGAGACAGACTCTCTGTTGCCCTGAGTAGAGTGGCATGGCATATCATAGCTCATAGCAACCTCAAACTCCTGGGCTCAAGGGATCCTCCTGCCTCAGCCTCCTAAGTAGCTGGGACTATAGGTTTCCACCACAATGCTCAGCTAGTTTTTCTATTTTTGGTACAGACAGGGTCTCGTTCTTGCTCAGGCTGGTCTGGAACTCCTAAGCTCAATCCTCCTGTCTCGGCCTCCGAGTGCTGCTGGGATTATAGGTGTGAGCCACCGCACCAGGCCTGCATTTTTGCATTAATGGAGTTTTACATAGTTTTGCCTTTGTTCACAAGAAAGTTCTGGTTATTTTTTCAAGATCTCTGCCTGCACACTGTGCCTCTCCTCTTGTGGGGAGAGACCAGCACTGCGCAGCCTCCATGGCGGTATACACAGGGCAGTATGGAAACAGGCCCATCTGCTCGGAATGAGAGATGAGCTGTGCTTTTCGCCAGTAAGTAGCAGCATGAGAGAAGCTGACAAAGTGATTCTGATAAGGTTAGAAGTTGTTCTGACTGAGAGCCAGAGGGGACGAGTCATGACTGAAGTAAACTGAGATTTGGGGAAAGAAAATGTGACCAGTTGCCAGTTTGACACACTCAGTGGGAAGGACCTTCCCTGGGCAGCTGCTCTGAGACGCCAGGAGGGGCAGGAGGCGCGGCTGGAAAGGAGGATGCAGAGACGTGGCTTCGGCTCCATACACCACTTAAGACTGCAGTGGGATGTCACCCAGGAAGGAGACAAAAGCAATCTATTTTAAATATCCTGCTCACTTGTCCATCACAAGGGGTGTATGAGTCCCCATGGGAAAGGCAGGGGGGTTTGATGCTGAGGCAGGGAACCCGTCCTCACCCTCCAGGGCTGCAACGCAGCTCAGTTCACTCTCGGGACTGCAACAAGTTACCTGGGTTTCCTTTGCCTTGGTTTCCTCATCTGTGGGGTTATAATAATTCCTGCCCCACTGTCACCCAGGGAAGACAGGCTGCTGTTCTGGCATTGTGATGCGAGACAACACTCCAAAAATGTAGAATCTTGCTTCTGAAACCCAAAACACCTGCCAAACCTGAGCATCAAGGGCACGACTGTGAAGCATTATGGGGTGGAGTTTGCACTTAGCACCATCCGTGGCCCCTTGGTCTGCGTTACTTGCTGGTGCCTTCTGCACCTGTTACCCATGGCATACAGCTGTGTGCACTACGTTGTAGCATTTTTGTCTCTTAATTATTTTGTACATATGAATATTTACTCCCCAGTAATAGTTCAAACTCAATGTAAAGATTACAACTTCCACATAGCCTGCTTGCTACAGTTGGCCCAGTGCTGGACAAACAATGGGTGTTAAATAATATCTTCCTTATTGATGTATTAATTGGACTTGACAGTCCTAACACATGCCCAGTAGTTTTCAAAGTACTTAATAAAGAAGTGGGTCAAAAGTCATCTTACCCATCCCAGAGTAGAAGAAGGGGGATAAAAGAAAAGGCATTGGGGACATCCTCGCAACATTTTGTTATTGCAAAGAAAACACTGCTGCAGTGGGGTGTGGGCACCACCATGTGGATGCGGGCTCTGCATTGTGGGCATGGCACCACGGTGTGGACATGGGCTCTACAGCAAGGGCATGGCACCACTGTGTGGATGCGGACTCTGCAGTGTGGGCATGGCACCACTATGTGGATGCGGGCTCTGCAGTGTGGGCATGGCACCACTGTATGGATGCGGGCTCTGCAGTGTGGGCATGGCACCACTGTGTGGACGTGGGCTCTGCAGTGTGGGCATGGCACCACTGTATGGATGCAGGCTCTGCAGTGTGGGCATGGCACCACTGTATGGATGCGGGCTCTGCAGTGTGGGCACAGGTGCCACAGTGTGGACATGGGCTCTACAGCATGGGCATGGCACCACTATGTGGATGCGGGCTCTGCAGTGTGGGCACAGGTGCCACGGTGTGGACATGGGCTCTACAGCATGGGCATGGCACCACCATGTGGATGCGGGCTCTGCAGTGTGGGCACAGGTGCCACGGTGTGGACATGGGCTCTACAGCATGGGCATGGCACCACTGTGTGGATGTGGGCTCTGCAGTGTGGGCATGGCACCACTGTGTGGATGCGGGCTCTGCAGTGTGGGCATGGCACCACTGTGTGGATGCGGGCTCTGCAGTGTGGGCATGGGTTCCACAATGTGGACATGGGTTCTGCAGTGTGGATGTGGGTGCCATAGTGTGGACAGGGGCTCTGCAATGTGGATGCAGGTGCATGATGTGATGCAGGCTCTTTGGTGTGGACATGGGCACCACAGGGTGATGCAGGCTCTGTGGTGTATATGTGGGTACTGCAGTGTAACTGTGGGCTCTGCAGTATGGATGTGGGTACTATGGTGTAAATGTGGATGCTGTGCTATGGATGTAGGTGCTACAGTGTGGACATGGGCACTATTGTGTGGACATGGGCACTGTGGTGTGGATGTGGGTGCTGCAGTGTGGCTGTGGGGTCTGTGGTATGGATGTGGGTACTGTGGTGTAAATGTGGATACTGCAGTGTGGATGTGTGTGGATGTGGGTGCTGCAGTGTGGACGTGGGCACTGTTGTGTGGACGTGGGCACTGTGTTGTGAACGTGAGCACTGTGGTGTGGACACAGGCACTGTGGTGTGGACGTGAGCACTGTGGTGTGGACGTGAGCGCTGTGGCGTGGACACAGGCACTGTGGTATGGATGTGGGCACTGTGGTGTGAACGTGAGCGCTGTGGTGTGGACACGGGCACTGTGTTGTGAACGTGGGCACTGTGGTATGAATGTGAGCGCTGTGGTGTGAATGTGAGCGCTGTGGCGTGGACACAGGCACTCCATCCCTATTCACTCCCTACATTTGTTAACTTCTTTATCCCTTCATCCCATAGTCATCATTGTATGCCAGGCACTTGCTAGGATGTGCCCAGTAGAGAATTCACACTCTAATATAGAGTCAAACATTAAAAATACACTAAATAAATCAAACCATTTCAGACAATCACAAACACCATGAATAAAATAGAACATAGTAAGGGAACAGCCCCAGGGAGGGGCCTCCACAATGGGGAAGTCAGCACTGCCTCCCTGGGGACAGCTGCCCTGAGCCAAGGCCTGAATGCAGAGAAGGACTCAGGCACACACATAACTGGGTAGAATAGCAGGTGCACAAGCCCTAAGGAGGGAGAAAAGAACTCAGCTCATCCTAAAAATAGACATGAGATCCCTGTGGCTAAAACACAGGGGGGGTGGGCCAATTGATGGGTATAAGGCCAGGGAGGTGGGTAGGGGCTACATCTGCCCCTTCTTGTGGTGGCAACAGAGCTGCTCAGACAAGTACAGCATCATGATCTCAGGTGTGAGTGGAAGACCCCACATGTGCTGTGGAAGGAGACAAATCAGGAGCCACATCTGCAGCCATTGCCATGGTCTAGAGTGATGAGGGACACAGTGGCTGGAACAAGGACTGTAGAGAAGGAGAGAGCCCAGCAGTGGAGTGGAAGAAGCAGGTGAGAGGGTATAGGGCTACAAAGTTTTGGTGGCTACAAGAGCATTCTGCATATTTCTAAGAAAGTCTAAAATTTAACCGTCCAATGAGTGAAATTTGTTGTATGAGAGATACATTTATTTCCTTTAAAAGGTACTTTATTGTTGGCCAGTAGTTAGAAAACTAGGCAGAGCCAACATTACTTCTCATCTGTGTACCAGCCCCATGCTAATGCAGTGGCCATTTCCCTCTGCCAAGGCCTTGGTCTTGGACATTGGAGGAATGAATCCATGGACCATGTGAATAAGTGAAAAGACAGAATGTATTGATAGATAAAGATATAGATGGTGGGATCAAGATGGCAGACCAGAAGGCTCATTCAGCTGAGCCTCCTAGAACAACTGGAGAAAAAGAGAGAACCCAGCCATATCTGGCATAGGAACCTTACCCGGAGTGGTGGCTCAAGGAGCACAGCAAGGAGATGGTGAGCTGGATACAGTGTGTGATCCAGAGATGTGGAAATCTGATGAATTTGGCAAGTGATTGTGACCCCCTTGGGATGTGTTGGCACCCCACAGAGGTCCAGGATAGAAGGAAGCCTTTCCAGAGTTTTCAGTAGTTGGGGGAAGCTGCACATTGAGTGGAAAGCTTAGAAGAGTGGGTAGACTTGAACAGTAAACAGCAACCAGATTTGAATACCAGTTGGAGTGGACTTGCCATAGGTTTGGTAGCTAGTGAGGCAGCCATACTGAGAAGGGCTCAGTGGGTAGGGGCTGCCATTGTGGGAAGATCTCAGTAGAATCATAAAGTACAGCCATCTTAATTCCATCTGTGGGATCAGAACTCCACTCTTGGGACAGGCTGAGGGACTCCCGCGCCCCATGGGAACTAGAGTCAGGGGACACTGTGAGACCTGCCCCTGAAGGATTCTTGTGAACTTTAAGACACCAACCCGGCAGGATATGAAAGCTGAGGAAACAATCAGGGGATTACCCAAGGCAACTAAGTTGGGAAGGACTGCAGAGGTTGCTGGCTGTGCTCTCTGTCTCCTAAAAATACCACACTGCCACCTGGTGTCCTGGTGACACATTGCAACATACTATCATCAAGAGCAAGGACTTGTGTTGGAAACAAAGGAAGTAGTGCGAAGGAAAAAGGAGGAAAAGGAGGTGAACAAGAAGAAAGAACACCTGAGGAGGAGCCAACAGAAAAATTCAGGCAACGTGAAAAACCAAAACAGGAACTCACCTAAGGAACCATGAGGCAGCTACTGCAGAAGACACAACCTATAAAGAATTAATGGACTTTACAGAAATAGAATTTAAAACATGGACGATAAAGACAATAAAAGGAATGGATGAGAAAATGGAAAGACAGAACCAAAAATTGGACAAGAGATAAGTAGGATTAAAAAAAGGATATAGTGGAGCTTAAGGAAATAAAAAACAATCAGGGAATGCAAAGATGCAGTAGAAAGTATCAAAAATAGATTAGATGATGGAGAAGAAAGAACCTCAGAGCTAGAGGATAAAGTTTTCAAGTTAACCTAGGTAGTTAAAGAGGTAGAAAAGAAGAGAAAGAAAGCAGAACAGGTGATTAGAGAACTATGAGACCCACATGAAGCATTAAAACATATGAATAATAGAGATTCCTGAAGGGAAAGAAGATTGTCCCAAAGGAATGGAAGTCCTACTGGAGACTATTATAAATGAAAATGTCCCAAGTTTTACTAAAGATCCTGACACTCCTCTCAGATGGATATCAAACCCCAGGTTATCTCAACTCAAATAATGAGTCATTACAAGACACATTGTAATGAACCTATCCAAAGTCAAGATGAAAGAAAAAATTCTGCAAGCAGCCAGGAGTAAGCACCAACAGACCTACAGGAGCAGAGCCATTAGGATGACAGAAGATTTTTCAGCTGAAACCTTCTAAGCCAGAAAAGAATGGTCATCCACCTTTAACATTCTTAAAACAATTTTCAGCCCAGAATTCTATATCCTGCTAAACTAAGCTTGAAAATTGATGAACAAATTAAATCTTCTGCAGATATACAAACACTGAGTAAATTTGCCACAAAAAGACAAGCTCTACAGGAAATACTTAGACCTATTCTCAACACCAACCACCACAGTGGATCACCAGCAAACTAAATACCCTAAAAGAACCTAAAGGTCAAAGCTTAACTTCCACAATGGCTCAAAGGTTAAAACTGCACAATAGACTTTCACAAAATAAGATAAATAGAACGCCACCACACTTATCAATTTTGATTTTCTGCATAATATCAATGGACTGAATTCCCCACTGAAGAGGCACAGACTGGCTGATTGGATAAAAAAGCACCACCCATCCATATGCTGTGTCCTGGAGACACATCTAGCCTTGAAGGACAAATCAGGACTCAGGGTTAAGGGATAGAAAACAGTATTTCAAGCAAATGGAAATCAGAAGAAAGGAGGGGTTACAATCTTATTTTCAGATACAAGCAATTTAAAGCAACCAAAATTAAGAAAGATAATTATGGACACTTTATACTGGTCAAAGGAACAATAACAACAAGAAGACATTTCAATTTTAAATATTTATGCACCCAACTTAAACTATCCCAGATTTATGAAACAGACTTTGATGGATCTGAGCACTATGATAGCTCACAACACCATTATAGTCAGAGACTTTAACACCCCTCTGACAGAACTGGACAGATCTGAAAAAAACCAAATAGATAGATCTAAATAGAAACCAAAGATACAAAGGACTGAAATGTGACCCTAGAATAAATAGGATTAATAGACGCATACAGAACACAACATCCCAAAGCTAAGAAATGTACACTTTTTGTCATCAGCCCATGGTATGTACTCAAAATTGACCACATTCTGGGATACAAATCAAACCTCCTCTCAAAATTAAAAGAATAGAAATTATACCTTGTGTCTTCTCAGACCACGAGGCAATAAAGGTGGAATTCAACTCTAACAAAAACATTCTTCCCCACACAAAGACTTGCAAATTAAACAACCTTATGGTGAAGGATAATTGGGTTCAGGAAGAGATAAAAGAGGAAATTGTTAAATTCCTCAAACATAACAACAATGAAGACACAAGTTACCAAAACCTGTGTGATACAGCAAAAGCAGTCTTCAGAGGGAAATTTATTGCATTGGATACCTACATTCAAAAAACAGAGTGCACATCAACAAACTCATGAACCATCTTATGGAATTGGAAAAAGAAGAACAATCTAATCTCAAACCCAGCAGAAGAATGGAAATAACCAAAATTAAATCAGAGAATAATGAAATTAAAAACAAAGGAATCATTCAGAAAATTAACAAAATAAAAAGTTGGGTTTTTTGAAAAAATAAATAAAACTGATAAACTTTTGGCCAGGTTAACTAGAAACAGAAAAGTAAAATCTTTAATAACCTCAATCAGAAATAATAAAGGGAAAATAACAACAAATACCACTGAGATACAAAAGATCATCTCTGACTACTACAAGAAACTCTATGCCCAGAAATTTGGTAATGTGGAGGAAATGGATCAACATGTGGAATCACACCCTCTCCCTAGACTTAATCAAGAAGAAATAGATCTCTTGAACAGACCAATTTCAAGAACTAAGATTAAAGAAACAATTTAAAAAACTCCCAACAAAAAAATTGCCCTGGTCCAGATGGCTTCACACCAGAATTCTATCAAACCTTCAAAGTAAAGCTTATATTCATACTGCAGAAATTATTCCCAAAAATTGAGAAGGAAGGAATCTTCTCCAACACATTCTATGAGGCAAACATCACCCTGATACCAAAACCAGGAAAAGACTCAACTAAAAAGAATTTCAGACCAATTTCACTAATGAATATAAATGCAAAAATTCTCAACAAAATTCTAGCCAGTAGATTACAGCTACACATTTAAAAAATCATTCATCATGATCAAGTAGGTTTCATCACAGGGATACAAGGCTGGTTTAACATATGCAAGTCCATAAACAGTATTCACCATATCAACAGAAGCAAAAACAAAGACCATATGATCCTCTCAATACATACAGAAAAAGCATTCAATAAAATTCAGCATCCTTTTCTAATTAGAACACTTAAGAATTTAGGCATAAGTGGCATATTTCTTAATCTGATTGAAACCATCTATGACAAACCCACAGCTAATATTATATTGAATGGAGTAAAACTGAAAGCTTTTCCACTCAGAACTAAAACCAGATAAGATTGTCCTCTATCACCACTACTATTCAACATAGTGCTAGAAGTTCTGGCCAATACAGTCAGGCAAGAAAAGGAAATAAAGGGCATCCAAATAGGAGCAGAGGAGGTCAAACTCTTGCTGTTTGCCAATGATATGATTTTTTACTTAGAGAACCCCAAAGTCTCAACCACAAGACTCCTAGAAGTGATCAAAAAATATAACAATGTCTCAGGATATAAAATCAATGTCTACAAATCAGTAGCCTTTGTATATGCCAATAACAACCAAGATGAGAAGCTAATCAAGAACACAATTCCCTTCATAGTAGCTTAAAAAAAAATACCTAGGAATATACCTAACAAAATAGGTGAAGGACCACTACAAAGAAAATTATGAAACCCTAAGAAAAGAAATAGCAGAACATATTAACAAATGGAAGCATATATGCCATGCTTATGGCTGGGAAGAATCAACATTGTTAAAATGTCTATACTTCCCAAAGTAATCTACAGATTCAATGCAATCACCTTTAAAATAGCCATCATCATACTTTCAAGATTTGAAAAAAATAATTCTTCATTTTGTACAGAACCAGAAGAAACCCTGTATATCCAAGGCAATTCTTAATAATAAAAACAAGGCCAGCCTACCAGAATTTAGGCTGTAATACAAGGCCATAGTGATCAAAACAGCATGGTGTTGGCACAAAAATAGAGACATTGATATTTGGAACCAAATACAAAACCATGAGATGAAACTAACCTCTTACAGCCACCTGATCTTTGATAAACCAAACAAGAACATACACTGGGAAAAAGACTCCCTATTCAGTAAATGGTATTGAGAGAACTGAATAACCACATGTAAAAGACTAAGGCTGGACCCACACCTCTCATTACTTACAAAAATTGATTCAAGATGGATAAAAGACTTAAGTCTAAGGAAAGAAACAATAAAAATCCTCGAAGAAAGTGTTTAGAAAACACTTGAAGATATCAGCCTGGGGAAAGATACTTCCATGGCAATTGCAACAACAACAAAAATAAACAAATGGAACTTAATTAAACTGAAAGCTAAGGAAACAACATCCAAAGCAAACAGATGACCTTCAGAATGGGAAAATATTTTTGCATATTATGAATCAGACAAAAGCCTGATATGGATCAGGCTATAGGATCTATAGAGAATTCAAATTGATCAATAAAAAAAGCCAACAATCCCATATATTACTGGGCAAGAGACATGAATAGCACCTTCTCTAAAGAAAACAGATGGATGGCTAACATATGCAAAAATTCTCATCACCCCTACTCATCAGAGAAATGCAAATTAAAACTACCCTGAGATATCACCTAACCCCAGTGAGAATGGTCCACATCACAAAGTCTCAAAGCTGTAGATGCTGGTGTGGATGTGAAGAGAAAGGAACACTTTTACACTGCTGGTGGGACTGCAAACTAATACAACCTTTTTAAAAGGAAGTATGGAGAATCCTCAGAGAACTCAAACTAGACGTCCCATTTGATCCTGCAATCCCATTCCTAGGCATCTACCCTGAAGAAAAAAATCCTTTTGTCATAAGGACATTTGCACTAGACTGTTTATCACAGCTCAATTTACAATTACCAAAATGTGGAAACAGCCTAAACGCCCACCAACCAGGAATGAATTAACAAGCTGTGGTGTATGGAATACTATTCAGCCATTAACAAGATGGAGACTTTACATCTTTTGTATTAACCTGGATGGAAATGGAACAGACTCTTCTTAGTAAAGTATCACAAGAATAGAGAAACAAGAATCCAGTGAACCCAATTCTGATATGAAGGCAGCAGATGAGCTAATACAAGTGGGGTGTAAGGGAATGAGGGACCCAGGAGACTGGAGGAGAGAGGGGAATGGGGGTCATGGTGTATAGCACATCTCTTGGGTGTGGGACACAAATATAAAAGGGATTTCATCTAACAAATGCAATCAGCGAACCTAATTCTTTGTTCCCTCAATGAATCCCAAACAATGAAAAAAATTTAAAAAGAAATAGATAAGGGAAGGGGGGAACAGGACCCCAGCAGCAGATGGGGGACCTGAGTGGGGCACCCACCTGGGCCCTCTGTCTAGGGGGGTCATATACAGCTTTTCTTAGCCTGCAGGCAGGGGATTTGGGGAGATGGAATGTATGCCTCGAATATTTCACAGTCATTCAGTGCCAGAAGTTAATTTTAAAACCGCCACAGTGCAGAGGAATATGGTCCCCCTTAGCTGTGCTTCTCTGCTAGGGGGGGTCAGCAGCGTGTGTTCTGAGAGAGGAGGCCTAGGTGAGATACCCCTTGGGCCACTTTTTATGAGCATGTTTGTCCACAGAATGAGGCCTGCAGAGAACCTGTTTGTGCCTAAAAGTGGGGTCTGTGATGAGACTGAGTCTGAGCTCACTCCAGCCTAGAAAATGGGGGTCCCCGTCCAGCCCTGAATAGGAACCTGCATCATTCAGACTCTGAGCGTGCATGATTTTCACAACAGCAGGGGAGATGCTCTCGTGACCCCACTCAACACATGAGGACAGAGACTCCTTGGTAGCTGGCCAAGGTCCTAAGTGAGGAGGGTCCAGGTCCACCTCACCCGACAGTGATCCGTCAGTGCTGGGACTTTTGTCTCATCCCAGAAAGAACATGAATGACCAGGAAAGCTGCTGCTGATTGTACAAAGTAAGCTCTTTGCTAAGTGACCCCCTTTGAATGCCTGCAGAGCACGTGGCCTCTCTATGTGAATAACCACTGTTAAGTAATTCACTGGGAAGACACCCAGCATCAGAACCACAGAGGCAGGAGACAGAAGTTCACACATTGCTTTGAGCTCTTTAAGACTGTTGAATGGGAAACGTCACACCAAACAAACGTCATGGTGTTCACATTTCAGAACACGGGGTCAAACCCATATCTTAGGATTGACACTGGAATGGAAACATGCTAAACATTTTCTTAAAAATAAAAAACATATCTAGACTTTGAAATAAACTTTATTAAAATGATATGACATCTTAAAGAAATATAAGGACATGTGAAATATTTTAAGAATTAAATATTTTTAATGTAAATATACCTTTTCAAAAAAACTCATAGAGACTTTTATCTCATTAGTCGGGATACAGATGAGCCTGAGGGGTGATTAGAGCAGTTTCCTGCTGAGGAAAGTCAAGTCCCAGTGATGGATCGGAGCGTAATTAAAATGTCAGGGCAATAAATTGTGATGTGTGGCTGGGAAACCACTTGGATCATGAACCAGTGAGATTTATTGTTCCTTCTTTTCTTTTTCTCAAAACAAATGCTACTAACTGGCAAAGGTTTGCAAACCTTTAATTACTAATTGTGTGCCATAGATCTTTATGGGGCTGACTTTTAAGTTTAAAAAAATGTTTTTAATCTCTGCTGTGAAGCACAGGAGGAGATTAGAAATTGATTCAATAGTCATCTTAAAAGGAGGAAAAATGAGCTGAGGAAAGACATGCATTAATCCTGGGAAGATGAGAAGTTTCCATCCTTGATGTTCATCATCTGCTCTGCTGACCACTGAGAAAAGGCAAAGCAGGCTTGGCGCCCGTAGCTCAGTGTTTAGGGATGGTAGGTTTGAACCCGGCCTGGGCATGCTACACAATGACAACTGCAACAAAAAAAATAGCCAGTAACCAGTTTGATGAAAAGTATTTCAAATTGTATATAAAGCCAGCACACTGTACCCTATGACTGCATTAATGTACATAGCTATGATTTAATTTAAAAAAACATAGCTGCATGTTGTGGCAGGTTCCTGCAGTCCCAGCTCCTTGGGAGGCTGAGGCAAGAGAATCGCTTAAGCCCAAGACTTTGAGGTTGCTCTGAGCTGTGATGCCACCGCACTCTACTGAGGACAACATAGTGAGACTGTCTTTAAAAAAAAAAAAAGGCAAAGCAGAGCAGATGTTTTTCTCTTTGCTAGTAGCTTTCATTTTTTGTTGTACTTTTGATTTGTGCAATTCAGTTACTTTTTCCTCTTTTTTGGTTCTTTTTTGTTTTTCTTCTTTCTCATCATCACTTCATATGGGCAGTGAAAATTCAGAGGAGCGACAGGCAACTTACCTGGGATTTCTGGGCCATCAGCCACTTCGGCCACCACACCGACCAGCACCCCAGCCATCACACCGGCCATCACTCCAACCTTCCCCATGACACCCATCACCCCGACCGCTGCAGAGCACCTGCCCTGACATTCCCGAAAGTGCCACCTCCAAATAGCCCTCGTAATGTTCCAATCTGTACCATATTCTTCTCGCTCCTTCCCTGTCAATGCATTCCGTCTTTAGCTTCATGGGTACTATGTGTGTGTGTGTTCTGTCATGGCACCCTGTCACTCCTGACCTCTCCTGAGGCTTTGTCTTCTCCATCAGAAAGCATTGCATTAGGAAAGGGTGTAAATGTTCACAACACTTTCCCTGTGGCTCAGGAAATAACCGTTCTGAATACAATACTGAGTCCGGTGTTCTCAGATTCTCAGTTCTGAGTATTATACCAAGTAGGGGGTTCTCAGATCAGGCAATAACAGTTCAGAGTATTATACCAAGTGTGGTGTTCTCAGATCAGGAATTAGCAGTTCAGAATATTATACCAAGTGTGGTGTTCTCAGATCAGGAAATAACAGCTCAGAATATTATACCGAGCACCGTGTTATCAGGTCAGGAATTAGCAGTTCAGAATATTATACCAAGTTCTCAGATCAGGAAATAATAGTTCAGAGTATTATATGGAGTACTGTGTTCTCAGATCAGGAAATAACAGCTCAGAATATTATACCAAGTGTGGTGTTCTCAGATCAGGAAATAATAGTTCTGAATATTACACTGAGTACAGTGTTCTCAGATCAGGAAATAACAGCTCTGAGTATTATACCGAGTACAGTGTTCTCAGA
Organism: Galago senegalensis; assembly: GCA_963575145.1. Taxonomy (NCBI): domain Eukaryota; kingdom Metazoa; phylum Chordata; class Mammalia; order Primates; family Galagidae; genus Galago; species Galago senegalensis. The sequence continues at coordinate 1,015 of CAUYTI010016440.1, read as the reverse complement.
TTCTCAGTTCTGAGTATTATACCAGGTATGGTGTTCTCAGATCAGGAAATAATGGTTCAGAGTATTATACCGAGTTCTTGGATCAGGAAATAACAGTTCTGAGTATTATACCGAGTACAGTGTTCTCAGATTCTCAGTTCTGAGTATTATACCGAGTACGTTGTTCTTAGCTTCTCAGTTCTGAGTATTATTCCAAGTACAGTGTTCTCAGATTCTCAGTTCTGAGTATTATACCGAGTACGTTGTTCTTAGCTTCTCAGTTCTGAGTATTATTCCGAGTACAGTGTTCTCAGATTCTCAGTTCTGAGTATTATTCCGAGTACAGTGTTCTCAGATTCTCAGTTCTGAGTATTATTCTGCGTACAGTGTTCTGGGATACGCTTTGTGTTTGTGGAATCACAAAATTGTTGTCAGAAGACATCTATGACGATGAGATTATGTACCTAATGCTTTGAGTTGCTCACAGAGAAACTTGTTTTAATGTGTTTTGTCTGTTTCCTTCCTTCCTTCTCTCCTTTTTCCTTTGTTTTCCAAAGCAAAACACTTAGAGTCTCTCTGTGTTCCTGTGTGCTTACGAGGACCCTGCTGTCCTCACATTTCAGCTTCTCGTAGTTCTGAGATTCTAATGCCCACTCCTGAGGCCTGGGCTCAGTCTGGCCGGGTGCTGGGACCTGTCCTGTGCAGCCCGTATGTCTCTGGGCTCAGTCTGGCCGGGTGCTGGGACCTGTCCTGTGCAGCCCGTATGTCTCTGGGTTCAGTCTGGCCGGGTGCTGGGAGCTGTCCTGTGCAGCCCGTATGTCTCTGGGCTCAGTCTGGCCAGGTGCTGGGACCTGTCCTGTGCAGCCCGTATGTCTCTGGGCTCAGTCTGGCCGGGTGCTGGGAGCTGTCCTGTGCACTGTGTGTCTCTGGGCTCAGTCTGGCCGGGTGCTGGGACCTGTCCTGTGCAGCCCGTATGTCTCTGGGCTCAGTCTGGCCGGGTGCTGGGAGCTGTCCTGTGCACTGTGTGTCTCTGGGC